>CM042840.1:27160277-27403899 GCA_023653725.1 Bungarus multicinctus
AACAAACAGTTTGGCTTCAGAAGGAAACTGTCCTGTAATCTGCAACTCTTACACTGTAAAAACATATGGACTACACAACTTGATCAGGGCAAAGCAATTGATGCAATTTACTTAGACTTCTGTAAAGCCTTTGATTCAGTGGTACACGACAAGCTACTCATAAAATTAAGGTCTTATGGTGGCTCTGGATACCTGCATAACTGGATAGAAGCATTCCTGTCAAACAGGCAACAAATGGTCAAAATTGGGAGCGTCCTATCAAATCCTGTACCTGTCAACAGTGGGTTCCCCCAAGGCAGTGTTCTAGGACCAACTCTCTTCATACTCTATATTAATCACCTCTGTGATTATATTAAGAGCAACTGCGTTCTTTTCACTGATGATGCAAAGCTATTCAACACCACTGACAATGCTGCTACCCTTCAAAAAGACCATTCTGACAAATGTGTCAGAATGGTCAAACAAATGACAACTTCAGATTTCAACAAGTAAATGCTCTGTCTTGCATATTGGCAAAAAAAATCAAAAAATAAAATATAAGCTGAATAGTCAAGACCTTGTTGATGACACAAACTTTATCAAGGAACTTGGAGTACTCATCTCAAATGATCTTAGTGCTAGAGCCCACTTTAACTACATAGCCAAAAAGGCATTAAGAGTTGTTAACCTAATTCTGCATAGCTTTTTCTCCGGTAATATCACTCTACTAACTAGAGCATATAAAACATTTGCTAGACCAATACTTAAATACAGTTCATCAGTCTGGAATCCGCATTATATATCTGATATTAATACAATTGAAAAAGTCCAGAAATATTTTATGAGAAGAATCCTCCACTCCTCTACTCATAGCAGAATACCTTATGCTACCAGACTTGAAATTTTAGACCTAGACAACCTAGAACTACGCCGCCTTTGGTTCGATCTAAGTATAGTACATAAAATTATATATTGCAATGTCCTATCTATCAATGAATACTTCAGCTTTAACCAAAACAATACAAGAGCACAAAATAGTTATAAACTGAAGATAAACTGCACCAAACTTGATTGCAGGAAATACGACTTCAGCAACAGAGTAGTCAATGTCTGGAGTACTCTACCTGACTCTGTGGTTTCTTCCCGAAACCCCAAAATCTTCAACGTTAGACTGTCTACTATTGACCTCACCCCTTTTCTAAGAGGTCTGTAGGGGGCGTGCATAAGCACACAAAAACGTGCCTACCGTCCCTGTCCTATTGTTTCTTTTTTTCTTATTCGTACCCATTTAATGTATTTATAACCATGTTTACACTTATACTTGTTATCTAATAATTGTTTGACAAAATAAATAAAATAAAATTTCTTTCAATGTGTCTAAATCAACTTGAGTCCTTGTAATTCTCCATTTTCTAAAAACTAAATTGTGCGACTGACTTTTATTTATTATAGCAAATTTTATTAAGACAAGAAAGAATTGTCCATAAAAGGATTCAAATTGAATTTGCAGGATTTACAGCAAAACCGAATGGGTAAGTAGCACTCATTGCTAAATTAATACATCTTACTGATGAATAAATCTATGTGAATTTTGCTAAGGAATTTGGCTTAGTAATACTGAGTTGGATGCACGGCTAACTCTTATATAATATTTATGACCTCTGGCAAAGTTACCAAGCAGCTGCCAGCAAAACAAGACTACTTAAAACTGTTATTTGCATGTATCAAAACAATGTTCTCCCTTCAGATGACTGAGGAGCAAATTTCATATCTGACATTGTACTAACTGTGAGACAACTTGTGAACAAGAGAAGTAGGAGAGCACTGACATTATCAAGCCGCTATAACATTGCTGTTTCAGTACTACAAAATTTTAATGGTGTAACTTATTTATCTGTTAATAAAACAATACTGACTGACAAGAAAATATTTTAACTAGATGTTGAAAATGTATAGGAAGATAATTATAAGTGAAAATTGAATATAATAGAATACTTTATTGGCCAAGTGTGATTGGACACACAAGGAATTTGTCTTGGTGTAAATACTCTCAGTATACATAAAGAAGGAACATTTATTAAGAATCAAGAATCATAATGTACAACATTTAATGATAATCATAGGGTACAATCAACATCAAATCATACTAGGAAACACAGGATACAAACAACAAAGTTACAGTCACAAGTGGAAGAGGATGGGTGATAAGGAGTGATGAGAAGATTAACAGTAATAGTAGTGTACACTTTGTAAATAGTTGAACAGTGTTGAGGGAATTATTTGTTTAGCAGAGTGATGGCTTTCGGGAAAAAACTGTTCTTGTGTCTAGTTGTTTTGGTGTGCAGTGCTCTGTAGCATCGTTTTGAGAAAAGGAGTTGAAACAGTTTATGTCCAGGATGTGAGGGGTCTGTAAATATTTTCACAGCCCTCTTTTTGACTCGTGCAGTAAATAGGTCCTCGATTGAAGGCAGGTGGGTGGTAATAGTTTTTTCTGCAGTCCTAATTATCCTCTGAAGTCTATTTTTACCTGCCATTTGTGGGGGAAAAAACTGGAAAAAATCTTCAAAAGTAATACAATGCAAAGGAAAGAGTACAAATTACCCTTGTTTAAATTGTTAAAGGGGTTGCTCCTTTTCTAGATCCCACAGTTGCTTGTAATTCACTTTCCATTTCAATACGGGAGGAGCTTACAACCTATGTCTGCCAGGAAAAGATGTGACTTCTTTAACATTTTAAAAAGAAGTGCTTTTTATAATACACATATAATACAATATTGCAGCTTAACTGAATATGGTATCTTCAAGTTACCATTGGTAAAATCATTTCTGTGAATTTTGCTCTTTCTCTTGCATTTATTACTATTTTTATTTATTTTTTCAGTTGTAAACATACTTCAACTTCAACTTGAATCCTGTTGCATTGTTTATTTTTTTTACAATATATGAATTGTTTCTTTTAGATTTAAAAATATTTAATTAATTATTTGAGGACATTTTTCACTTTTTTAAAATGCAGAATAATGATATATGATGCTTTTTGTTTTCTGATTTGGGTATTAGAACAATTCATAGAAGTCTTGTTGATTGGGCCAACAGTTACAGCAGCTATCAAATTAAGACAGTTGTGATTATAGTATATTGAAAGGGTGTGGATAAGATTCTAGTATTTTCAATATTAAGCAAAAATCAAGAATATGGGAGCATAATCACAAATTGATAGGAGGGTAGTTCAAAATTGATGTTAGACAGTATTATTTCACAGGAAGAGTAGTGGAAGCTCGAAGCCAATTTCCAGTGGAGGTAGTGAGTCAGTCATCAGTAGCGGAGTTTAAATAAGCTTGTGATAAATATATGTGACAAAAATTAAAAAATAAAATAAAAATAAATAAATATAAAAATAAGAAAAAAACAAACAAACAAACTCAAAAGGGCAGATTCAATGGATTACTGGGTCTTCTTCTGCCATCAGTTTTTTATGTTTCTATATTATACTAGCAATATAATCTTACTTTTTCTATGCACAATTTACTGCATTTGCTTAAAATAGAAAAGACAAAATGGGTGTCTAAGAAAAAGTGTTCCTCAGCCATTTATATTTTAGGAAAAATCTTTCTTCCTTCTTTTTTACCAAATGTTATTCAGATATTTTAGTTATGGAAAAATTTCAGCTCTAGACATTAAACATCAAAGTTATATGACATCATTGAACAAAACTGAAAAACAAAACAAGATGATGATGATGATGATCAGTGGTGGTATTCAGCCGGTTCGCAACGGATTGGGCAAACCGATAGTAGGTAGCAAGAATTTGGCGTGGGTCGCCGAACTGGTACTAAGTTCTGGCTGGCCACACCCGCCACCATGTCACCCTCCTGCCCGATGCTCGCTCAGCCCGCCATTTTTTGCCTGCCTGACATTCCCCACCTGCTTGCCTGACATTCGCCTAAGGTATTTCTTTCTTTTTTTTCCTTCCCGTCAATCAGCTGTAGTGAAGATCAGCTATGCCGGATTTCCCCTTGCTGAGGCCCAGGAAGGCAAAAAATGGAGGGAGGAGCTCAGCCCCCCCTCCATTTTTTGCCTTCCAGGGCCCCAGAGGAGCCTTAGGGGAGCAAAAACGCCCCCCCCGAGGCTTCTCTGAGGCTAGGAAGCTCCCAAAACGGAGTTTAGAGGAGTGCTGCATGCCCCTCCCATGCTCTGTTTTTTTCTTTCCTGAGCCTCAGGGAAGCCTTAGGGAAGCAAAAACGTCCCCCCAAAGGCTCCTCTGTAGCTAAGAAGCTCCCAAAAATGGATGGGGACTGCAAAAAAAAAAAAAAGCCATGCCCACCCAGTCACATGGCCACGCCCACCAAGCCACGCCCACAGAACAAGTTTTTGAATACCACCACTGATGATGATTACAATCACAACAACACTTAGGGATTTGCAGCTCTATTAAACTCCACTTGGTGCTACTACATGCTTTAGAAGGAGCAGGACAGTCCTTTTTAATTAAATGAAATCAATTTTTGATTAATTAGAAACTGGCATGCAATAAAATAAAGATCTGATTCTGCCATATTTATTTCCAAGAGTATTTCTGAGCCTATTTAATTCTTGGCAATTAATAGTGTTCTCTTAAAAAGCATGTTCACCTCTCCAAAAAAAATATACCAGGCCTCTCCCTCCCTCCGCCCCAAAAGGTATGTTTGGATAGTAGAGAGCATGCTAAGGACCAAGGGGATTAGCAGTTAGCATTTTTTGCCGGTATGTTTTCTAGTAAATTGGTTATGGGCTGTGGGGGCGGGCAGAGGATTAGGCATATCTACTGTTCTAATCATTTTCAGAATAAGTTGGTTATTCGTCGTAACTATTTTGAGAGCATGCCAAGGGTTATTTCAGAAAATTCCAAAGATTCTAAATACTTGAGCCTCAGAAGATTGTCTAGCTGAGATTTAATGCACCTATAACCAATCTTTTCACTCCATTGTAAATGCATGAAAGAGGTAGAAATAATGTAAGAGGAAATCTATGATTAAAATAATATATTTGTTGCTTTTTAATTTTCCATCTATAGATGGAGTCCTACATATTCTTTTACTAGCTCTGTGGTTTTCATCAAAGGTTCAAACTATGTCCTTCCTCTATATAATATATTTTGTACATAATGAAAATGAGTTTTAATTCATAAAGGTGTTGCACATATAAAATACAGTAATAGTTGGAAAATAGTAACCGTTAAGATATTTTGCTTGAAATTTTTATTTTTATATTTACATACATGCATGCATACATACATACAAATTCTTGTTATCTGTTAGTCTGAGATAGAAACTTTTCTTGTCACTTGAAAATTAGTTTGTAAGCCTAGTTCTTGCAGCTTTTAGTAATTAGTCATAACTGATGTGACAGTATATTGTTTTTATTATAATGCATATAACAATACACTAAAGTAAGACGTCAGTTTGATCCTGACTTCAGTAATTCTAGTTAATTGTTGCAAGTTCAGTAAATTGAATATAAAAGAAGCAGTTCTACCCACATAATTATCTGGAGACATTTTCTATTAGTATATTTTATTTCTAAGATGTATACAGGGCACTTTCAGTTCTATTTGTCATTATAAGGGTTGCCTGTCAACAAAACAAAATGGTACTTCAAAAGTATATTAAAAATAATAACAGAGGAGATGGCAAAAATATGTTAGTAAAAGTAGAAGTTTATAGATTGAAAAAAGAACTTTAAAAGTTTGAAAGATTTTAAATGCTAAGAGGATATAAACTTCTTTTTATCTCTGGCTCCAAAGTGACAATAAAAAAAGATAAAAATTGTAGAAATTTTTTATAGTATGCATCCCCAGAAATGCCTTGTCAAGAGTTTGAAAATATATGTGCATAGGTAAGATGATGCATACATTTCCCAATGATATACTGTTAAGTTTTTAAAGTGGCATTATTAATATTGAATTAAGTCCAAAAACAGGATATGATCCATCTCCTAGTCTATTTTAGCAATCCATCCCCAGTGTTTTGCATAAATCACTGAGATTAATCATTTTCCTTCCTTGGACTATCATGCCTCTTTTATAAAGTCAAAATACACATGCATCTTTTACATTCGTACATACAGATTCCTTATTTTTCCCTTTACATTGGCTGTATTTAAACCAGGAAATTCAAACTAGTGATATTATGATTACCATACTTAAAATAAATAAAAATAGTAAGTATGGTTTATAGCTGTATCACTATATTTTCCCTAGATATTAGGAAATAGTTATTAATTATTGCTTGTAGAAAGGTAAGAACACAGAAGTTTCTAATGTAGCAAGAGGCTTTTACAAATCTCTGATTAATAAGATGAGATTGGATGATGAAAGTAGGTCAGTGTGTGTTTTGGAAAGTATCATTTACTTTGGAAACTTAATCTAAAATGTTTTGCCCATTGGAATTACTATAATCTGAGAATAATGCAAACCATGCCTGTCATAACTATATTAGTAAGCACTTCATCCATATCAGCTCAGCTGCTCATTAAAATACATTTATCTAACGAGGTTTTTTTACTGTTTTGCTTTATTTGTGACTATTGTAAAATATTTCAAATTGGCCTTGATAGTTTGAATATTTAAAATATATTTCACATGAAAATTAAAACATCATAATTCTTTTTTTGGGAGACTAAACATAGATCATATTTGTTGCAAAAGTAAAAGCATATTTCTCTTCCTTCCATACAACAATCCTTTCCCATTTCCCCTTTTCACTTTCCCTTTTAATGAAAATGGGATTTTTTAAAATAATTCAACTTATTTTTTTCTCATTCTCTTCCCAAATTTGTGACAAAATTTTTTCCAGATTTAGTCATTGATTCTGTTCTTGTAAGGCATTAACAACAAGCCCCACACAAATAGAATTCAACACTTTATTATGTTCTGCCTGTAATGTAGGAATACTAGCGCTAAAGGTAATGACTGACCCATATTATCCAATTTGTTTCTATGATAAATGCGGGACTAGAACCTAGTTCCCCTGTTCGTAGCCCAAAGACTTTACCACTGGATGAAACTGGGTCTCCATATACCATAATATGAATTTTTTTTTACATGTATTTTTCCAATTTAAAGTCTTACATACATTTGAAGATGATTGAAAAGATGTCTGGATCTAGATTACATAGACTGAAAGAAGAAAACTAATGAAAATGTGCCAATGTGAAAATGTGAAACAAACTGTAGGGAAACAAAAGCATGGTCTGAATGACTACATTAGGAAAAGCCAGGAATCCTTGCTGAAAGAAATTTATCAAGGAAAGCTGTTAAAAACAACAATTGAATTAAAGCAATAATTTTTAAAAATGATAATCTTATTTGTTAATTGGAAAAACAAGCCAATATATAGTCAGTGCTTGCAGGTTATGTAAGGAAAAGTTAATAAAAACCTACTGGGAGTTGGTTAATACCAGGAGCATTACAGAAAGAAATTGACAATATTATTTTAGCTGTTGCAGAACAAACTTTGCCAAAAATTGCATGAAGGCAAAAATTCAACATGTAACAAACAACAGCAATTTTCCCCTTTGTAGTAAAGGGATGAAATAGTTCACCATTTGATCAGTGGCTAGAGGAAAATTTCACTAGAAGCAATATCATGTTGACAGAATTATTAATTAGAAACTTTGCAAGAGATTTGGTTTGAAAGTAGTAAAAATTATTAAATTGAGAGTGGTTTGAAAAATTTGTGGGTTAAGATCCAATGCAGGGGTGTCAAACTCAAGGCCCGTGGCCAGATATGGCCTGCAATGTAGTTGGATCTGGCCCATGTGGCCATCCTGGAAACAGTAAGGGTCTGGCCCGTGTCACTTCAGCCTGGACCGGCCCCATTCATCCCAGCAGGTGCGCATATGCACAGGAGGCAGGAGGTGCACATGCGCACAGACCGACAGGCATACTTGCACACAGGAGGTGAGTGCATGCACATACAGGTCCGGCCCATGCCATCCTGGTACACACACATGCGCACAGTAGGAGGCGAGCATACTCGCATACAGACCAGGCCCTACAGGGGGCTGGCACATGCATGTATGCCAGAATGGGGTGGGATGGGTCTGTGCACCTGTGCACCCACATCCTGTGCGCATACATGCCTGCCGGAATAACATGTGCTGGGATAAGTGATACATGCATCCATCAGGATAGGGGGAAGGACTGAAGCGATCCTGGCTGGCCCTTTACCATTTCTAGGACTGCTGCCCATAGCAGCCTTTTAGATGTGTACGCGCATGCGAGGGGAAGGTGTCCAGCATCAGGGACTCCGCAGCTGGCCTTCCAAGAAAGAGGCATGGCAGCAGCAGCACTGGCAGCAGGCAGAGTGGGGGAGAGGCACGTGATGCTGACCACCAGACATGCCTGCTCCATCCCATGTAGCTGGGACAGGGCAGGTGGTTACCCAATGCATCTAGCAGGCTGGGCTGCATGCATCTCCCCTCTGCGTTCAGCTACTGCCAGTGAAGACAAGGTGAGGAGAGTATGGGGCTACTCTGTCCCATCCCTTTTGGCTTGCAGTTGGAGAGCAGGTCGCTGCTGGTCATCTCCTTGTCCCCCTTGAGGGACTTGCCCTTGGCTCACAGGTGGAGCGTGTTTCCCTCGCTCATCCAATGCACTTTGGCACCACCAACACTGCCAGCAGCTCGCACAGGTCCATTAGGCCGCTGCCATCAACATCTAGAGCTCCAGGTCCGCCCAGTCTGAAGGAGGCAAAGTGGAGAGTTAGAAAGGCCGACTACAAGTGACAAAAGCACGCCCATTCTCAGCAGGCAAAAGACGACCACTATGAGTGGGGAAAGCTCATCCACATCAGCACTATGCACTTGCAACATATCACCCCAGACAATGATTAGTGATAAGAAAAGCAAAAAAAAAAAATCTGGATAGTGAATGTTTGCAAGACCCAGAGACAACAAAATAGAAGAATAAGACCAGGAGCGGGGGATCGCAAAATATAAAGACCTGCAAATAGGAGAAGAGTGACTGTGTGAAAGAAAGTAAAGATAATATCAATAGTGATAGGTTTCTTGAGTGCAATTCCAAAATATCTGGAGCACCACTTGAACCCCTTTGGATAAAATCATCACCAGTCAATTGCAAAAGTCAGCTTCAACTTGGAACAGCTCACATACTGCAACAATACTTTTAGTACTATCAAACAATAATATTTGCTTATCCCTGGTCCTTGGGATGAATTTGATAGATGATTAAAAATGCCAAATCTAGTCTAAAAATCTGGCTGACTATGCAGACAATCATAATAATAATTACATAAGTGTTATTGTAGGACCTATAATGAGAGTCTTACTTGTATAGGTAGTGTCAAAACGAAAACATTCAGTTTTATAAATTAGAGGAAATGGATCGTGTTTTTCTGTTGCCAGCATACTTTATTTACAAAATAACTAAGACACAAAAGAAACAGCAGTACCATCCTACTAAGCAAGCTAAAGAAAAATATAAAGAAAGATGAAGTGGAAGTAAAACTCCTCCCCTGCACACATGCGCAGTAAAATAGAACTTCACAAGACACGCATATCTTGGTACTATGGAGACTTGATAACCAGTCCAGCTCATTTTGTAAACATCTGTGGAAAGCTCCTCAGACGAACTCAGAACAAACGCAGTGACAGGTAGTTCTTGACATATATCTGTTTAAGGATGGTTCAAAATTATGATGGCTTCAGAAAAAGTTACTGCCCTCCTTTGCAATCATTTGACTGAAGTTCTGATTCATATGACAGTTGCAGTAACTTGCAGTCATTTGTTTGTGATTTACAATCTTCTCAGCCAGCATCTGATAAGCAAGGTCAGTTGGGGATACAATGATTATGTGAGTTGTTTTTTACACTGCTGTAAAAAAGGTTGTAAAGTTGACTCTAGACCTCTGATGACTCATTTAACAACCACATTGCTTAGCAATCAAAATTCCAGTTTTAATTGTCATAATTGTCATAGGTCAAGGACTACCTGTAATGCCTTCAATTAGAACACAGCCTTTCAGATAAAAAGTATCTGTGTGATTTCTTTTGCATTGCTAATGTAAATAAACCTGTAATTCTGAACAAGCATGTCAGTTGGTGCCAAACTCTACCTTAAGTTAGATTCTGTTGACACCTTTATAAAAAAGAAACAAAAGAATGATTGCAGAAAATGGTTTTTATATTTCAAGAATGTCTAATATAATATAATTCGTTCAGTTTATTTATTTATTTATTTTTATTTTATTTATTTATTTTTCGTATTTCTATACCGCTCCCTCTCCCAAAAGGGACTTGGGGCGGTGTACAGACTAAACATATAAAATAGATACAGTGAAACAGAATTTAAGATTGAGTCCCATCAGATAAAAATTAAAAACCCTTATTAAAATTTAAAATTTAAAAACCCCGAAGACCCTTAATTGGCCAGGCCGGCCTGTTTAAAGAATAAGGTCTTAACTGCGCGCCGGAAGGTTAGGATGTCTGACATGGCTCGTATCTCCGGGGGGAGATAATTCCAAAGGGAGGGGGCTCCCACAGAGAAAGCACGTAACCTCGGGGCCGCCAGCGGACAACGATCAGGTGGCGGTACCCCGAGTAGGGCGTGGGAGCATACTGGGCAGCGGGAGGTTGTTGGTGGCAGCAGGCGGTCCCGTAAGTATCCAGGTCCCGAGCCATGGAGCACTTTAAATACTATCAGTACCACCTTGAATCGAATCCGGAAGGCCACAGGAAGCCAGTGCAGTCCGCGGAGAAGTGGTGTTACGTGGGCGTCCCGAGGGGCGCCCACGATCATCCGCGCGGCCGCATTCTGGACTAACTCCTCCAGAGTAACCTCCAGAGACTTTTCAAGGGGAGCCCCATGTAGAGAGCATTGCAATAATCCAAGCAGGAGATGACGAGGGCGGAGGTGACTGTGCGAAGTGCGTCCAGATCCAGAAAGGGCCGCAACTGGTAGATCAAATGAATCTTATAAAAAGCCTTCCTGGCGACGGCTGCAATATGTTCTTCCAAAGACAGCCGCACATCCAGGAGGACACCCAAATTGCGCGCCCTTTCCACAGGGGTCAATACCTCTCCCCCCACGGTCAGCGAAGGAACAAGCTGACTGTATCTGGGAGCAGGAAACCACAGCCACTCGGTTTTGGTCGGGTTGAGACGAAGTCTGTTACGACCCATCCAACCTCGCACGGCCTCCAGGCACCAGGTCATCACTTCGACGGCTTCGTTGGGGTGGCCTGGGGTGGAGATGTACAGCTGAGTATCATCAGCGTACTGATGGAACTCCACCCCAAAGCCATGGATGATCTCACCCAGCGGCTTCACATAAATGTTGAACAACAGGGGTGAGAGTACCGACCCCTGAAGCACCCCACAAAGCAGGGGCCTTGGGGTCGATCTCTGTCCCCCTGTCAACACAAATTGCAAACGGTCGGAGAGGAAGGAGGAGAACCACCGCAACATGGTGCCTCCAACCCCCAACCCCTCCAATCGCTGCAACAAGATACTGTGGTCGACAGTATCAAAAGCTGCCGATAGATCTAACAGGACCAGGACAGAGGAACAACCTCTGTCTCGCGTCCTCCAGAGATCATCCATCAACGTGACCAACGCCGTCTCCGTGCTGTGCCCGGGCCTGAAGCCCGATTGGAGGGGGTCGAGATAACTCGCTTCATCCAGGTACTGCGGGAGTTGATGTGCCACCACAGTCTCTACAACCTTCGCAACAAAGCGAAGGTTGGAGACAGGACGATAATTTGATAACAATGCTGGGTCCAGGAACTGTTTCTTGAGGAGAGGTCGTACCACTGCCTCCTTCAAGGAGGCGGGTAAAAGCCCCTCTCTCAAGGAAGCGTTTATAATGCCCTGGAACCAGCCTCGAGTCACCTCCCGAGTGGCCAAGACCAGCCAGGAGGGACATGGGTCTAACAAACAGGTGGTAGCATTCAGTTCCCTCAGTATTCTGTCCACGTCCTCCATGGTAACAGGATCGAACTCAACCCAGTTGACCTCACCGATATCCACTCCCGCCCTCCCGCCCGGAGATGCCCAGTCGGAGTACAGCTCATCCTGAATCTGAGCGATTTTGTCCTGCAGAAACTTTGAAAACTCCTCAGCTCGTCCCTGTAAGGGATCTTCCCGCGCCTCCACCTCCAAGAGGGAGCAGATCACCTTAAATAGGGCGGCCGGGCGGTTTTCTGCGGACGCAATAAGGGTGGAGAAGTAGGTCCTCCTCGCCATCCTTATCGCCACTAAATACATCTTAATATAAGAACGTAATAGTGTTCGGTCAGACTCAGAGCGACTGGCCTTCCAACTACTCTCTAGGCGTCTTTTCCGGCGCTTCATCTCCCTTAGCTCCTCAGAAAACCAAGAAGCCACTTGGGATCGGCGCCGGGTCAGAGGCCGCAAGGGCACGATCCAGTCAAGAGCCCCAGCAGCCACCCTATCCCAGGTGGCAACCAAGCCCTCAACCGAGTCGTGTGTGTAAGCTTCGGGAAATGGCCCAAGCTCCATCAGGAACCTATCAGGGTCCATCAGGCGCCTGGGGCGGTACCATTTTAATGGCCCCGCCTCCCTGCGGTCGGGGGGTGCGGAACGGAAGTCGAGCCTTAGGAGCAAGTGATCCGACCATGACAGGGGTTCTATAGCTATATCCCCTACACCCAGATCACTCTGCCACTGATCAGAGACAAAAACTAAATCCAGGGTGTGACCTCCCACGTGAGTAGGGTCCCGAATTAACTGGATCAGGCCCATGGCTGTCATGGAAGCCATGAACTCCTGAGCAATCCCCGAGGCACCGCCGGCAGAGGGCAGGTTGAAATCTCCCGTGACTATAAGCCTGGGGGTTCCAACCGCCATGCCGGCTATAACCTCAAGGAGCTCAAGCAGGGCAGATGACGCATAGCAGGGAGCCAGGTATGCGACCAACAAGCCCATCTGTACCTTGAGACCGAACTTCACGAAAAGAGATTCACATCCGGTCGTCTGAGAGATAGTGGATTCCCTCGGACACAGATCTTCCTTAATAATCATCGCAACACCCCCACCCCTCCCCTGGGCCCTCGGCTGATGAAAGACCCGAAACCCGGCTGGGCACATTTCCACAAGAGGGACTCCCCCCTCTGGGCCCAGCCAGGTCTCGGTAATACCCACCAGGTCGGCTCCCCCCTCACAGATCAAATCATGAATGAGGGGGGCCTTATTCATGACGGACCTGTTGTTACATAACATCAGTTAATGTATTTCATAGAATTGACTGTGAAATAAGTCTTAGGTTAAGCAGAAGAGATACTATACTTAGAATTTGAAGTGCCTCTTTTACAGTGAATTCCTGATCTCTATTTTTTATATAAGGATTTCAGTAGTCTTTATTGCCTTATATATTCAGATTCCTATCATGGTTATCTGTTCCATCTGAGGAACTCGTATATCGTAAAGCAAATATTTTCAAGAATGATTTTTTTGGTTTCCAACACTTGTTCTTAAGAGTAACCAACTACTGCCTCCTTCTTCCCCTCCCTCTCCCCCTTCAAATCAACCAAGTATTGATCCATTGTTTGCATCAGAGATTGAATTGGCTTACTGCCTGAACTGGACATTATGAACTGAGAGAGAATGATTGACAAATCAACTAGCTGGTTTTAATGCTGAATTAGAATTCATAATTTTCTGGTGTCAGGTCTGGTTCCTTATCCCTGGACCAAACTGGCTTTCAAAGACTTGTGATGTTTGTATGTTATTATCTTCTGAATCTGTACAGATAAAATTGAAAGATATTACCTCTTGCTTTCTGACTGATACTATCCAAGAGGCTCTAGTTTGTTCAAGGTATGTGGGGAATCCTACATACCCTAGAGCAGTGGTTCTCAACCTGTGGGTCGCGACCCCTTTGGGGGGTCGAACAACATTTTCACAGGGGTCGCCTAAGACCATCGGAAAACACATATTTTCGATGGTCTTAGGAACCGAGCCATAATTTTATGAGGAACTGTATTAAAGAGTCACAGCATTAGGAAGGTTGAGAACTACTGCCGTAGAGCTTCACAATTTTGAGGGGTATTTTCCCATTTCACTCCAGCAATTATAAAATACCAAGATAACATGTATGTTTTTAAAACATTTTAAAGTTGCTTAACTTATCATAATTCATCAGTAGCTGTATGCAAACAGAATCACTGAGAATAAATTAATTTAGATGATAGTGATATGATATGCAAACTGAAGAGGAATCCCAAAGCAAATTTACTTTCAATAAAATGTACAGTTCTACAAATGAGAATGTCAAAACATTTGAAAGCTGGCTTGAATAATACTTTTTCTTGGCCATTGATTCCTTGCTTCCTTTGCAATGAAAATATGAAAAAAAATATCTTTAAAATGCATTTAAAATATTTCATTTTATTCAGTTGCTCATTTCAGTTTAATATATACAGCAAATGAATATGCATAAAGTTTGCACATGTTTTCATGTGTATAATATATATGAATAAAATATAGGATGAGGATATTGGGATGTTGTGTTGAAATAATAAGTATTATATGATATAGCAATGCTTATGGCTTCAGTGCTTTAAAAGTGGATTTTTAGCAATGGCTGTAGCAATAGCATTTAGACTTATATACCACTTCACAGTGCTTTACAGTCTCCTCTAAATGGTTTTTAGAGTCAGCATATTGCCCCCAACAATCTGATTTTATCAACCTCGGAAGGATGGAGGCTGAGTCAACCTTAAGCTGATCAGAAACTCTTGGCAGTGAGTTAGCCTGCAATACTGCATTCCAGCCACTGCACCACCATGGCTCTTTTCTTAAATCAATTCACAGAAATTGATATTCTGGGCATCGCTGTTCCATATTCAGAGACATTTGTGTAGCTGGGTATCAATCAGGTTTGATCTTCTGCAAGCATTTTTTATAAGGATTTATGTTGCAACATTCAAAAACTAATTGGGTTTATTTTTAGTTCAGGAATTTTATGGGTGGAGTTAAAAAAAAACTAGACTGTCTTATCTGAATACTTTGGATAACCACATGTGATGTAGACCATGCATAGTTATGCAGATATTGTACTTAGAATAGTTGATAAATGTATTATAACTGCAGATAGTTTCATAATGGATTGGAACCTTGGAACTAAACTAAAATCAATAAGTTACTTGCACTTTTTAGTAATAGTAGAAATTAAATTCCAGTGTTTAATCACATTTTTCTGGAAGATTTTATAATTTATTATTAAAAAAACATCCTGAGAATTTACTCAATTTCATTTCTGTTGCTTCATTTGTCTCATCTTCTGCAGTTCCTTTATTCTTTATTATTCCTTCCTTTTGTTGATCTGTAAATTCCATAATCTGTGTCAGATTTGTTTCTTCCCTCCCCCCAGATTTAAGACCTTTTGCTGTGTAGTTGAGAACAATATTGAACATACACCATCATCTCTTCTGTTGTCAATATATTCCCTCTTTCCATCCCAGATGTATGTAAAAATTCTTTATTTTGTTTTTCAGAGTTTGATAAACCGACAGAATGTGTACTTTATTGCCTTTTTCAAGGAATTTTGCTTAAAAAATTATCTTATTATAAGTTTTATTTACTTACTTCCACTGGATTGAATTGGTTACAGTTACTTTGATCTTTTGTTCTAAGTCCCAAATTAGATTCATTACTTCAAGTTGTTTATCAAAAATGTCCTTTTGTTCTTGTATGACTTTGTTTCTATTAGATGCCAGAGATAAACAGTCCTCTCATAAATACTTTATTAGAATCCCATACAGTATATAAAAAGATGTCAGGAGTTAAAGTGGTTTGTAAAAAACACTTTAATTGACTCTTCAGTTTAACATCATCTTATAACTATAGGTCATTCAGCTTATATCTTTTGGTCTAAGGGTTCCTATATACGTTTTTAAAATTATTGGATTATGGTATATATAACTGAGAACTTGCACATCTATAAATTGCAGTAATAATGAAGATAGATATAATTTCCACAGGAGCTCAGAATATCCTTGCATGTCAAAGCTAGAATAAGGAACCTGCCTTTTACCACACTTTTTCTGTGCATTTTTCTTCAGAAAATTGACATATAAGGAAATGTTCATTGTCATTTTTTACCAATAAACTATTGCAGAATCAATTCCATTTGTTAGTGTCAGGTCACTACTTTCACTGTACTCTTTCAAATTCAGATATAATTTTTTAAATTCCAAACTAACATTGATTTTAACTCAATTTAATTTCTTTTTAAATTGCATTTCTTTTTATAATTATTGCATTGTTATTTCTATTATTTTTATTTTTTTTCAATAATGCATATGACTCTAGTCATAGTAATTACTTGCCAAAATGTATTTATTTATTTTACATATTTATATCTTTAAAGTTTCTTATAGCTTGAAAACATACAATAAACACATCTATAAAGTTTAAATGAAAAATAGGATAAAATTAAAATAGTAGCATTAAAAAGCCTGAGTGAATATTTCTGAGCCTCTCTCCTAAGTGATAATAAAATTGGGACTTGTTTAAACTATAGTGCAATTTTTTTCCATTATCAAAAAAATGAGAGTTACCAGTGTCCACTGTGGCTTACATGGATAACTGGAGAGTAATAGATGGACTTGAGTTTGGGCAGCCTCATAAGCAGCTTAAGGTGGACAGGCTTTTCTTAGCTTGGGAGGAAACCAATATTCACTGAATTGTTTCATCTAAGAGTCATTGCTCATTAGCAGTACTGCTGTGGTATGGGCCAGCTGCATTTCTTGACTGACAGTCATGCATGTAAAATATTGCAGATTGCTCCACTGGTGGTCAAACTTTCAGCTTTAATATGCTTTATAGATTTTTTTTACTTGTTTTGCCAATTTCACTGTGTGCAATAAGTTTTGAACCTTTATGTCTCTTAAATTCCTGTTCTTAGGATAACAGGCTCCAGAAAAAGACTAGTATTTTTCTTTTCCTATATGATTACCATGGAGAAATTGGAAACAACTTTCTATAAAGTGCCTATATTTAGACTGTCATACACTTTGATAGCTGTTTCTTTTCAACAATTTTTATTTTTCCCAGGTTTTTTTAATACTAGTTATTTCATTTGAAACATAGAAAGTTGTAACAAACAATACATAGATATCACCAAAGCTGCCAGAACATTATTCAAGATGTATACTGCAACTTTTTACAGTGCTGAATATAGATATCAAAATTATTTCCTTGTCTTAAGTAAACACTGTCTAAAATTGAATACAAATTAACAGAACACATTAAGGACAGAAATAGAGCAGATTCACTTTGAAGAATGGTTGTGAAAATTTGTGAAAATTTGAGATACAATTATTACTTCTATTTAGATATTTATAGTTTGGAGCATTATTCTTAGAAGTGTACAATTCGTGGGCAGGTTTCTCTTCTCTTGCATATAGGTAAGGCACCTCTGATTACACAAATAAATCATTTTGCCTCTTTGATTCTTGTTATGTAATACTTTATATTTTTATAATCATAAATAAGATAAAAATAAAATATTAATATATTTTTCTCTCATTTTTTTCTATAGACAAAACCTGTTGCATTTGCAGTACGGACAAATGTCAACTACAGCGCAGCCCATGATGATGATGTCCCTGTTCCAGGCATGGCGATCTCATTTGAAGCAAAAGATTTCCTACATGTTAAAGAAGTAAAATAGTTTACATTATTAATTATTGCAATACTCTTCTGACATACTACTCTTAATTAAGCTTGTTGTTTTATATACCTTAGATGTAATAAAGAAAATTGTTAAGTGTGATAGAGATAACAGAGCAATTTGCACAGTTATTTGGCAGGAGAGCCACTGCTCATGCATAACATCTGACAAGGTGCAACTCCCATCAAATCCTTTCAGTTATTTTGATTGACATACTGGGATCCAGAAAATCAGTAAGGTTGCCTGAGACCAAACAAGGTAAGAGGGTGGGTTATATGCTTTCATAGAGGATCATTTAAAGCCAAGCAGTTCCTAGTATGAGGTGAGTATAAGGAAATATGAAGATGAAAGACTTTACTTGGAATATTAAGACTGCTGCCAACTGTTCTACTGTGTTGGGCATGCAGTGATACTTGAGATTTAAGAGGGACATGGATGGTAGTAGGAGAGGAAATAGGGTTGTTTAGCCCACATTTATACTGTTCGCCATAATTTTTGAACTTTAAAATAGTATGTTACCACTTTTATTTCTGCAAAATCTAACTTAAACCAAAGGAAAAGCCTAAGTTTAGATTTTTAAATCTCAATGCTCAATTGAGTGAAGCAGAGTAAGATATAATGACATAGTGATGGGCGACACTACAATCACTGCTGTTGTATCAACTGCTTGATGAGACATATTTACTTCCTGCTTTATAAACAGCTGGCAATACAGAGGGAAAAATTCCCAAAGAGAATTAATTTATATTTGAGACTGTCCACTCATCTGTTCTTATACATGAGGGTAAAATATTGTTTACAAAGGGACAATGACTCTGGTGACTCATAAAATTAGATGTTGAGTATTAGAATGAGAAATGTCATCTTTCTTGCTTTGTCCTAGAAGATTATTGGGACAATAAAAAACTATATAGTATGGTTTCACAAAAAAGTCTTTCTTTTACATTTATAATTATTTCTAAAATAATAATTTCATGTATTTCAAGTCCCCTATCATCTAAGAAAATAGCCACAAAATAGCCACATGAGCAAAAATATAATTTACATTTGAGAAAGTGTTACCCTACCAATTGTTTGCTGTAGATAATCTTCTGAAAGAAGATTAACCTGAGTACTGACAACTTTAAAAGAAATATTGAACTGACAAAGAAAATATCAGTGATATAATCATTCGGTACAAAGGTATGAATTCTGCTAGTTGAAAGGGCCAGAAGGTTTAGCTCAATGGTAGTGGTCAAAATCTGAGACTGTTTCACACAGAGATGGGGAAGTGAATGAAGAAAGGATTTTGGGACTAATGTCTGTTAGAGTTGTGCATTTGATTTTGAAATCTTCCTTAAAAAAATGTCTTGGAGGGCAGAAAAACAAAGTTTACAAAAGCTGTTACATAATCAGTCAAAGTCTTGAATAGGAAATGGCTTTCCACTGTGATTTTTTTCTATGTGTTAGAAGATAGTCTAGAGCAGCAGCCTAAGCAGGATCTTCCTTGAATATTCTCTTCCAAGAGCAATTCCTAAACATGAAGCGACTAAGTAGCACAAATCTAAATATGCAATAGGACTATACAATACTTCAAATTCAAATCCAAAAAGATGCTCCAGCGCACTTTTGGATAGCAGTCACAGTGCTTAAAGAACTGCAAGGAACTGTTTTGTTTGCATCCACACTTTATGAATCACTTTTTAATTTTGATTCTCAGCATTGTACAACATACATTATAATAGATAAGTCAGTTACAAATATAGAAACATGCTGTTTGTACACTTGGAACTACTGCATAATGTAGATAGTTCCTGTAACACCTTAGCTCCAAAGATTTTCTAATTCTTTCTGAAAATAAATGATCATTTTGGCCATATACTACTTTATCAATAGTCATTCTAGTGCAAATGTTTAAAAGGTCGATTAATTATAATAACTATACTGGGATTTCATTTATTTAAGTAGAGGTATATTTTTTCAAATGAAATGAGCTTCCATCTTCCTTAACCTTTTTTAACTTTCTAATACACGATTAAACTAAGTAGTCAGAGCAGGATTTATTTAATGCCAATGTCATAATGCCCTTACATAAATCATTGGTGTAACTTCATATGGAATATTGCATGTAGTTTTAGTATATAAAAACTGGTATATTTTCGAAAAGAATATAGGGGAACTAGAGAGTGGTCAAAGAAGGGCAGCCCTTTCTGCCCTTAAAGGGCTGGAGCAGCTTAAAGGCTGTAATATTTGGAGATTTTCAATGTGAAAATGATAGGGGAAATGATTGAGATATATAACATTATCATGACATAGATAAATTGGACAAGGAGAAATTATTTTTTCCCTCCAAAATTACTAGAATTAGAGGTTATCCAATTAGGTTGTATGGAAGAATCAATAAAGATAAAAGGATTTTTTTTATCCAACACTTTGGAATTGTCTGCCAGTTTTGTTAACTTTAAAAGGGGCTAACCTGTTTGTGGAAATCCTGCAAATCATGGACTATTAGTCTTATTGGGAATTGGTTTGCCACTCTAAAAGCAGACTGCTAGACTAGGTGGATGTACGTTTTTAAACCATTATAGATTTTACAAAAGTGAAAGCTGTAAATATCAATGTGAAATCCTGAGCAATATATATTCCTTTTTCTAAAGTGAGGTTTCGGAAAGGTTTTAGGTTTTTAGCAGCAAATACTTGTATTTGAAGATAAATCATATGTAGTGAATGGAGGCGGGGGAGAATATATATATGTTGAGAAAGAAGGGAGAAAGAGCATTAAACCCTTTAAGTGCTAGGAGTATTTTTTTCTACTTGTTTCTTTCATCTCCTTTTTCATTGCACTAAAATTATAAATTGGCAAAATTCTGAAAAAACAACAGAGAAGGCATTATTAAGGTAAAAAATGCAAGTAGCTAACAGATTTTTTTCTATATTTTAATCATTAATCCTTGCTATTATACAAATTTAGTACAACTTGCATTTTAATTTAAATTTAGATAGACAGTATGCATCTTCTCTATATATATATCCTTCTCTCTGTCCTTCCCTCTCCCTCCCCCCCACAAAATATGTGATAAAATATACAAATAGGTCATATAACTACAGTGGGGTGTGTGTGTGCAGTGAATAAGAATGAAAATTAGTCCTTTCCTGAAATTGAAGCTATTTATGTATTATGGAGAATAATGATATGCTCCTTGCAATATGTTAATTTCCCGTTTTTTACAGGCTGGATTATGCAGACTTCAAACTGATTATAAAACTGAACTTTGGTGCTTTCTGTTAGCATTACCAATCAGAAAACATTAAGTAGCAATTTTTTTCTGATGAAAATTTTAAAAACTATTTGGAAAATAATGGAAGGATCTGAATTGCAGTAATCCGTTGCATTTGAAATAATTGTATAAAGATCTAGACCACTGTTTTTCAACTTCAGTAATTTTAAGCTGTGTACATTTTGATTTCCATAATTATGCAGCAACCGGACATTCCATGTACAAATTTATTAGT
Source organism: Bungarus multicinctus (assembly GCA_023653725.1). NCBI lineage: Eukaryota > Metazoa > Chordata > Lepidosauria > Squamata > Elapidae > Bungarus > Bungarus multicinctus. The sequence continues at coordinate 27,181,443 of CM042840.1, forward strand.
GACATTCACTATAGTTTATTTCATGGAGAAATTTAATTCAAAAGTTTGAAAATATGTTGGTTGCACAATTACTGATATAGAGTTTAATTTACATATGTAAATAAGGCTATATTCTGTGGACATTTAATCATGAAGTAAATAGAGCTCAGTGATCTTGCTTGACAAAATTGTGTTACATAGGCAGCCCAAAAATGCATTGATAGTGACAAATACAAACAAAATAATTCTGACATTCTTTCTTTCAGAAATTCAACAATGACTGGTGGATAGGACGATTGGTAAAAGAAGGCTGTGAAATAGGATTTATACCAAGTCCAGTGAAATTAGAAAACATGAGGATGCAGCATGAACAAAAAGCTAAGCAAGGAAAATTTTACTCTAGGTAATTAAAAATGTCTGTGAAATTATCTGTGATCAGTTATCAAGTTTTATGACAAAAATCCATTTGTTTATAGTAATGTTCAGTCGTTTTCAAACAAAATGAGTTTTTAAAGTAAACATTAGTTTTTCTTTCTTTCACTGAAAGGAGAAAAGTGAAAAATCTAAGAAAGTTGACTTCTGTTTACATACCCTCCAGCTTAGCAGAATTTTCATTATAGGATTGTACATATCATCTCTTGATCATACATGTCTGGCCCTCAAAAAGTTCGTTTTGATCTTTTAAATCCTTTAATCCTAGGAAAGGTTTTGAGTGCCTTTATGCAGCTATATCTTGCTGATGTTCACATACCATTTTTACTTGAGTGAAAAATGGAAAACATGACATCACTGAATTATTCATCTTACAGGCCCATGAAATGGCTATAAGAACATGCAAGACTACTTCTGTTCTCTTCTCTCTTGAAAACTACCTATGTCCCAGCAATATAATTGAGTTAACAAAATTTGGCATGAATCTAAAGTTGGTTTATTGTTTTATAATACAGAATCAGAAAGCTTGATTGGCCAGAATTCCTTCCTTAGGTTTTATGTTAAACAATGAAGCTGTCAAAGGGAAAAAGTTAATATTTCATGTTACAATGGTGGTACTTCATTTTCTCTATCCTTCTTACATTTGAAACTACAGACGTATTATTACAACATGCTTTTTATTATCATCATATTGTCAACAGAGAAAGTCAGCCGCATTATTTCAATTAGCTGATCATTTGTTTGAATGGAAAATCATGTGAAAAGCATTATTTCTTTATTTTTTCCTTGGTCACCTTTGAGTGGTCACTCTGTTTTTAGCTGCAGCAATTTCAAAGTAGACACTGCAATATAATTTCATTGTTATTAAAAAGCAACAAAAATTACTTAGGTCAGGGACTAAAGGATATTCAACTATGTAATTAAATAATCCCACTGCCTGCCATTTATTACATTGAAAGAATTAATTTTGATAGTATTCAGATTTTTATTCCCTATTTTTCAATCAGTGGTATATATTGACATTTTAATATCTTAAATAATATCCTTCTAACTAAAAGAAATCATGACTTTAGCTAAATAGTTTTGTTATTGTAGAATTCAAATGATCTTGAATTTACACGGTAGGTAAACAAGAAGGAGACAGACACTGGAATATTTCTGAATGTTGTAAAATAAAATTAAGACTTGTCCGCTCATATTCTGAACATACTGCCAATATTGCCTTCTGAAATATTGTATATCTTTGTTGATTATTTGCCATCAAGTTGGTTTTGATCCTTAATAACTACATAAATTTTCTCCTAGATGATTTGTCTATAACTTTAGTCTTTCAAAACTTACAAAAGTAAAGCAATTGCTACTCAAATCAAGTCCCTTTGCCTTGCTGCTAGTTGTTCTTATTTTCTCTTTCTGTCAGGTTACAGAACTTTTTCCCATTCAATTAACAAAAATGAACTTCTGAAAACCAAATGTATCAAAAGGAATCCTTTATTGAGATGAGACAATTCATGTAGGAGTTCAAAGCAGAGTTTAATGTCTCTCAGGCATACCGGGATAGATAAGGAGTTTAGAACCCCTCCCCTTCTCTCAATGTGTATTTAGTGAAACAAAAGCCAATATGTTTACTCCTCCCCACCCCTTCTGTAGGAACGATATTTTTCAGTTTCCCAAGTATACATCTCACTGTGGAATTTTTATGGTCTTCTCATCTCCTGGTTGTGCCTCTCAGAGGTGATAGGTTCCGGCCATCTGGAATTCCTCTCTCCATTGTATCATGTATGGGTAATACAAATTCGATATAAGATTGAATGTATTCAGGTTACATCAAGAAAGGATTTCTTTATCAGTCTGCCCCTCCCCCCCCCTTTTTTTTTCTTCTTCCACTGAAGAAATGATAGATACACGGATATGACATCCTGCCCTCCTTAAAAAACAGATAGGTCTACCTGGAAAAAACAAAAATCACGCATTACATTTGCAATTCAGGATAGTTTATCAGGGTATTTTAGGTGGAACTTTCGAAGTAATGTGGGTGCTTTTACGTGTCGTTTGGCTACCCACTCATTTTCTGAGGAAGGAAGTGTTTCCAAGCTACTAAATATTGTGTGGATCCACGGTGAGTGCGTGAATCAAGGATATCTTTAATTTCAAAATGTTGTTCCCCATGTACCATGATGGGGGTTGGAGGTGTGGGAAGGGGGAGTCTGGGGTTTGAAGTGATCTCTGATTTGAGCAAGCTACAGTGAAATACTGGATGAATCTGCCTAAGTGATTTTGGAAGTCGAAGCTCTACCGTCACGGGGTTAATAATTCTGGAAATTGGAAATGGGCCAATGAATTTTGGTCCTAATTTCTTAGGATTTTAATTTCTAATTTTAAGAATTTTGTGGACAAATATACACAGTTCCCAATCTTGAAAAGTTTAGGGTCGCAACGTTTTTTGTCTTCGTGAGCTTTGACAACTGCTCTAGCTTCCTGTAAAGACAATCTTACCATTGGCCATATGGCTTGTAAATTATCTATCCTTCTTTAAGGGAGGGGATTTCAGGTTCTTTGGTGGATAGTTCTGGCATGCGGTTGAATTCTTGGCCTGTGGCTACCTGGAATGGGGTGAACCCCATGCTACTATGGACTGAGTTATTGTATGCTACCTCTGCAAAAGGAAGGTCATTCCAATTGTCCTGTCGGTAATTAATAAAGCATCTTAAATATTGTTCTAATGCGCTGTTCACTCTCCATCGATCTGTCCATCTGGGGGTGACTTGATGACGACAACCCCTGGGTGGAGCCTAATAGGTTTAAAAACGCCTGCCAAAATTTGGATGTGAACTGAATACCCCTATCTGAGATAATCTACTGGGGAATTCCATGAAGGTGATAAATGTGTATTAGGAACATCTTTGCCAATGCCTTGGCAGGAATAAAGTGAATTTGTTTGGAAAAAAGATTAGTTACAACTCAAATGACAGTATTCCAGCACTTTCGGGAAGCTCCCCTATAAAATCCATAGAGATCTCTTTCCAGGGTGCAGAAGGGTCTGTTACTGTTTGTAAAAGTCCAGGATATTTTCCTTGTCTTCTCTTTGCAGCAGCACATAGTTTTCAATGTCCTTTTTGAGGAACGGCCACCAAAATTGTCTTTTGATGAGGTGCAGGGTTCTTACAAACCCAAAGTGTTTCCATTCTATTTTGGAGTTGTGGCAGCGTTTCATGAGGTCCATTCTCTTGCAGGGAAATAAAGTTTTGTTTTCTACCCAAGCCAGTCCATCTTTGAGTAAACAAATGTTTTTGTTAGCCTGGAGCCAGTCATCCTTAAATAGTACCTCCTTAAATATTGACGTCATTGTGTCTTCAGTCAGGGATGATTTTTTTCTCTCTTGTGCCTGGGTGATTACTTTGGCTGCTAGTTGGGTTGGTTGGATCATCAGTTTTATAACCTCAATCTTTTTGCTGTTGTATTGAGGTTTTCTGGACAGTGCATCTGCTAAGAAGTTCTTTCTCCCAGGAAAATATTTGAGAGTTAAATTAAATCATTTAAAGTATTGAGCCCACCTTGCTTGTTTTTCGGAGAGTTTCCGTGGATTTCTCAGGGCTTCCAGATTTTTGTGATCAGTCCATACTTCAAAGGGGATTTGGTTTCCTTCCAGGAAATGTCTCCATGTGAGCATTGCCCACCACACAGCATATGTCTCTTTCTCCCATATGGCCCATCTTTGCCCGGTTTCTGTCAGTTTCTTGGATGTATAAGCGCATGGTTGTAATTGCCCACTTCCATTCTTTTGGAGGAGGACTGCTCCAACTACAACATTATTAGCATCTGCTTGGATGACAAAAGGTTGTTCAGGATCTGGATGCTTAAGGACCGGTTCTGCTGAAAATAGATATTTGAGTTTCTTGAATGCCACTTGGCATTCCATTGTCCAGATAAGGGGTTGTCTTGGTTTGAGTTTCTCTCCCCCCCCCCCATTTTTAGCAAGTTTGTGATAGGGAGGGAGATGTTTGCAAAAGCTGGAATGAATTGGCGATAAAAGTTCGCAAACCGCAGGAAGCTTTGCAGTTGTTTGTGGGTGTGCGGTGGGTCCCAGTCCATTACAGCTTTTACTTTCTGTGGGTCCATCTCTATTCCCTCATGGGATATTCTATACCCCAAATAGTCATTTTTTTCTTGGTGGAATTCGCATTTAGAGAGTTTTGCATATAGTTTAGCGTCTAAGAGTTTTGTGAGAACTGCATGGAGTAGCTTGATGTGTTCTTCCATCGTTTCTGTGTAGATTAAAATATCATCAAGATACACTAGAACCCCTTTATATAAAAATTCATGAAGGGTTGCAATTGATCAATTGCAGAGAAGGGGTGGCCGCGGAGGCAGCAACGCTGGCAACGGCAGTGCCAGGCTTTGATATCATTGCCTGGTTTGGCGGGGATATCCGGCCTCGGTGGTGGTGGTCCTGGCGTTGGAGGTGTCGGAGGTGCCTGGCTCACAGCTGTCTTGCTGCCACTAGTGGAGACGACGACAGCCGGATGGGACATGGATGTGGGCCGGGCATCCTTGGGCACAGCCTCAGTCTCGACTGGTGAAGTCCTTATGCCGTCGAGCAGTGGAGACGCATCCCTTGGAGCCATTGCGATACTATGTTAAAGACCTTTGGGCCCTGAGGAATGTCCCCTTTTTCAGAAATGGCCCTGGAGACTCTCTAGGACTTTCCTCGATGATGGGTCCTGGGACGCTGAGAGATGGCACGGCCGCTGGAAACGCATGGGGGGAGGGTTCCCGCTTGTTAAATTTTTTATCTAAATTTTTATTGGGATTGGGTAAAAGATCCAAACTGGGCTTGGGGGACAGCCCAGGGGGGTTTGGAATCGGCCAGGCTGGCATACATGTCTGGGAGGGCCCAGAGGGTCAGGGGTTGGGGAGGGGGCCGGAGAATGGGCAGCCAGAGGTGAGGTTCATCGACACCGTAAGTGGGAGAGGCAGGTACGGCAGGGGTAGAGAGCCATATCAGGATATGGGACCGCGCACCCGATGTCTCCGATCGGTAGCGCATTCCGACCCTCTTGACCCATCTTGCGGGCCTGGCTGTACAGAGTCTCAGCCCCTGAGTACCCGGCTGGTGTTGTGCAATGCCAGGTCCGCCGTTAACAAGGCCCTCCTGATTTACGATCTTATTCAGGAGGAAGGTGCGGTCCTGGCAGGTATTACCGAAACCTGGTTGAGCCCGGAGGGTGGTGTTCCTCTGGGTGAGATGTGCCCACCAGGTTTTCATGCATTTCATCGGCCAAGGTCCCAGGGCAGGGGGGGGGGGTGGCGGCCTTTATTAAAGAAGTTCTTTGTCCTAGGGAGGCCACTGTTCCTCAGACGGCCGGCTGTGAGTCCCTCTTTGTGAAGTGGGGCCAGGGGGTCCAGATGGGCCTTTTGATAACGTATCTGGCTCCCTGCCACGTATCATCGGCCCTGCCCGGGCTCCTTGAGGTGATAGCCGGGCTGGCGGTTGAGACCCCTAGGCTTTTAGTCATGGGGGATTTCAACCTGCCTTCGCTCGGTGAAACCTCTGGGGTGGCTTGGGAGTTCATGGCTTCCATGGCGGCCATGGACCCAACCCAATTAGTTTCTGGCTCCACTCACACGGGGGACACACACACTGGACCTGATTTTTGTCTCTGCTCAGTGGTTGAATGATCGTAGCTTTGGGGATCTAGTTATAAAACCCTTGTCATGGTCCGATCATTCTCATCTCAGGCTTGACTTCTGTGCCGCCACCCCCCACTGCAGGGAGGCGGAACCGAGGAGATGGTTCTGCCCCAGGCACCTGATGGATCCTGAACAGTTCCAGATGGAGCTTGGGGCATTTCCTGAGACTCTGGCTCACAGCTCAGCTGAAGACTTAGTGGCCACCTGGGATAGGTTGGCCGCTGAGGCTCTGGACTGAGTTGTGCCTTTGCAACCTCTGACTCGGCACAGATCCCATCCAGCTCCGTGGTTTACAGAGGAGTGAGGGAGATGAAGTGCCGGAAAAGAGGTCTGGAAGGTGCCTGGAGGGCCAGTTGCACCGAATCTGAGGATGCAGGTGAGGTCCTATATTAGGACCTACCTAGTGGCGATAGAGGCGGCGAAGCATTCACACTTCTCCGCCCTTATTGCGTCAGCAGAAAATCGGCCTGCCGCCCTGTTTAGAGTGACCCGCTCCCTGCTTGAGCCGAGAGCGCGGGAAGACCTCTTGCAGGGCAGGGCAGAGTAGTTTTCCCGATTTATACACAATAAAATCGCTCATATTTGGGACGAGCTGGACTCCAGTTGGGTGGTCCCGGGGGAGGTGGCCGGAGCAAGTCTTGAGATGGTTACCTGGGAGGAGTTCGATCCTGTGACCGCCGAGGGCATGGACAGGTTGTTGGGGCGGCTGAACACCACCACATGTTTGTTGGACCCGTGCCCCTCCTGGTTGGTTTCTATCTCCGGTGAGGTGACACGAGGCTGGCTCCAAGGGATTGTCAACTCTTCGTTGAGGGAGGGGTCGCTCCCTACCGCCCTAAAAACGGCGGTGATGCGGCCTCTCCTCAAGAAGCCTGACCTGGACCCAGCGCTTTTGAATAACTATCGTCCAGTCTCCAACCTCCCCTTTGTGGCGAAGGTTGTGGAAAGTGTGGTGGCGTCTCAGCTCCCTCAATACCTTGAAGAAGCAATGTATTTAGATCCCTTCCAATCGGGCTTCAGGCCCGGGCACAGTACTGAAACAGCATTGGTCGCGTTGGTTGATGATCTCTGGAAGGCCCGTGACAGAGGTTATTCCTCTGTCCTAGTCGTATTAGATCTCTCGGCGGCTTTTGATACTATCGACCATAGAATCTTATTGCAGTGGTTGGAGGGGTTGGGAATTGGAGGTACCGTCTTGCGGTGGTTCTCCTCCTTCCTCTCTGACCACTTGCAATTTGTGTTGACGGGGGGGAGAGGTCCACCCCTAGGCCCCTCATTTGTGGGGTGCCTCAGGGGTCAGTCCTCTCCCCTCTCTTGTTCAACATTTATGTGAAGGCACTGGGGGAGTTCATCCGTGGTTTTGGGGTAAAATGTCATCTTTATGCGGATGACACTCAGCTCTACATCTCTACCCCAAACCACCCCAACAATGCTGTGGAGGTTATGTCCCGGTGCCTGGAGGCCGTGCGGAATTGGATGGTCGGGAACAGACTTCGACTCAACCCTTCCAAGACTGAGTGGCTGTGGTTTCCGGCATCCCAATATGGTCAGCTGGCTCTGTCGCTGGCTATTTGTCCCCACAGAGAGGGCTCGCAATCTAGGCATCCTCCTGGATGCACGGCTGTCATTGGAAAATCATATTACGGCCGTCTCCAGGGGGGCTTTTCATCAGGTTCGCCTGATGTGCCAGTTGCGGCCCTTTCTCGATCGGGACGCCTTACGTACGGTCACTCATGCCCTGGTCACCTCCCACCTGGATTACTGTAATGCCCTCTACATGGGGCTCCTTGTGGGGAGCACCCGGAGGCTTCAACTGGTACAAAATGCGGCCGCGCGGGTGGTTATGGGGGCATCTAGAAGCTCTCATGTGACGCCTGTCCTGCACGAGCTGCATTGGTTGCCAGTGGCCTTCCAGGGGACTTTAAGGTTCTGGTTTTGACCTTTAAAGCGCTCCATGGCATTGGACCAGGTTATTTGCAAGATCGCGTTCTGCTAGTAGTCTCCCACCGTCTGGTGCACTCCCACAGGGAGGGCCTCCTCCGGGTCCTGACTGCCTCCATGTGCCGTCTGGCGACCCCGAGGAATAGGGCCTTCTCTGTGGGGGCACCTGCTCTCTGGAATGGGCTTCCCCCAGAGTTGAGAACAACCACCGACCTGAGGGTGTTCAGGCGTGATTTGAAGACCTGGCTCTTTGAGCAGGCCGGCCTGGGCTGATTTTAAATTGATTTTAAATTGGATTTTAATTATGGTTTTAGTATTGGGGGATTTAGATCTCGGAGCAGCCCATATTTAATTCTTTTTAAAACTTTTTTATATGTATTGTTTTAGTTGGCTGTGCACAGCCCTAAGTCCTTCGGGAGAAGGGCGGTATATAAATTGAATAAATAAATAAATAAACAAACAAACACAGCAGGCACTCCTTGCATTCCAAAGGGGAGCACTTTAAATTGGTAGCATCCCAATGGTGTGTTAAAAGCTGTCTTCCATTCATCCCCATCCTTTATTCTGATGCGGTAATATGCCTCTCGTAGGTCTAACTTTGAAAAAAAATTTCCTTTCGAGAGGTGCGCTAACATGTCCTTCATGAAGGGGAGTGGATACATATTGTCTATGAAATTGTGTTTAATTTTTGGTAATTCAAACACAGACGCATGGAGTCATGTTTCTTTTCATGGAATAATACTGGAGCAGCTATTTTTGGTTGGGTGGGTTCAATGAAGCCCCTTTTTAAGTTTTTATTGATAAATGCTCTGAATTCTTTCAGTTCTCTGGGAGAACATTTGTAGTTTGGGGAGTTTAGCCCTGGCAGGATTTCAATAGTGCAGTCTGTGCTCGATGGGGTGGAAAGTTCATCACAAGCTTCCTCACTAAATGCTTGGGCCAGATCCTGGTACTCATTGGGGATGTTAATGTGTTCAGCCGGCTATCCAGTCATGGCTGATTCTCTGTTCTCTGCCCCTTTCTTTATCCTTTTCTCTGAGCTTTTTGCAACTATTACATCTCTCTGGAATTGTACGGTTCCTTATTTTTGGATTGCATTTCCACAGCCATGTGAGACATAGGACCAGCAACTCTTCCATTTCTGGGGCTACAGTAAATGTGAGCATCCCCCTATGGTTCCCTAGTCTTATTTTCAATGGTTCTGTGGTAAACCTGGCTGGCTCCCCCCCCCCCGCCCCCACTATGGTTCCATCTAAATCGTAGAAAGCGATGGGATTTTCCATTTCTTTCAGTTGGATTCCCAATTTATCTGCAAGAGAGGAGTTTATTAGGCATGGGTGCATCCCGAATCTAGCAACGCTGCAACTTCCTCCCCCTTCCCTCAGCTGGGGATAAACAGTCTCAGGGGTAGGGTGATTGGTTCAATTAGATTGCTTACCAGCGGGTCATCTTCTGGATCACTTTCGGATGACTCAGGTCCCCTCAGAGCCTTTGGGATTCTTTCTCAATGTTGGGGGGGATCAGAATCCCACATCTACTCGGCCTCTCAGGCCAGTCTCCTTTCCTCGAGGGCTGGATGTTCTGGGTTTCCTTCCAATGGGTGGTCTAGCTTTCTGGCAGGGTCTTCAAATGGCATTCTGCTGCGTGGTGTCCTTCCTTTCCACACTTAAAACAACCAGACATTCTTGGTGTCATGGTGGATTGGGGTTTGAAAACTTCCTGTTTCCCCTGGGGTGGAGATCTTTTCCAAAACTTGCCAGTGTGGTACCGGTTTTGAGTCATGTCTATCTCCGCCTCCTCTGCCATCATGTACCATTCGTGCAAGAGGTTTGGGGCCCCACGGGCCAGACAGGCAGCTATAGGTCATCATTTAGTCCATCTTTGAACCAACAGACTAGGATATCCTCTGGCCAGTCTACCCGGCCGGCCAGGTCACGAAATTCCTCGGTGTATTCTGCTACCGAACAACGTCCTTGTTTTACAATTCTAATGCGGTCGCAGACTTTTCTGTCGGTGAAGTGGTCCTTGAAGCAGTGGCGTAAGGCCATCATGAAGCGATCGAGGTTCCTTAATTCTGGGGCATTGACGTTGTGGAGCATCACCATTCATCTGGCTGCTGCCCCTTCAAGGGCCAGAGTAACGACTCGTACTCGGGACCCCTGGGTTGGGAAATCCTGCCCATATTCTTGCATGTAGATGAGCACTTGCGCCAGGAAAAATCCCAGTTTCTGGGGGTCTCCATCGAATTTTACCCCCAAGGACGGGATCTTCCTCTGCTGTTATATGTCTCTGGGTTGGCCAGGGTTAATCCCCTGATCCAGGGCGTTTAAGGGTCGGGTACCTGGTATGGTTGCTGGTTCTTCAGCTTGTCCCTCTGCCCGCTCAATCTTTGCTGGATCCGGGGTGGTGGCTCGAGTTCTCTCATTTTCTGGTTTCCCTGCTCTCCTGCATTGTCATGCTGGTACATCCCTCATCTCAAGGTTCTCTAGGGCTTCCCTCATGAGGCGATTTATGTACCATCTCATTTTGTTGTCGGCCGGTGGTTCCTCGTCCCATTCTTCCTGATTCGATAGGGCCTCCAGCTCCAATTTCCACCCGGGTTTATGATTGCCCTGGGTGAGGGTTACTCCTCTGGTTCTTCCATCCCAGCTGTCTCTTTTTCCTACACCTATAGATCACCGGGGCTTGGTGGAGGTTTCGTAGGCAGCCTCGTTTCTTCGATGGGGTGCACCGAGTCAGTATCTGGCTGGGTAAATGTCGCCATTTCTCCCCAGCATTCGGCTCCCCTTGCTCCTTGCTGTATTCAGACATTTTTCTTCTCTTGCAGAGTCCCCTCGGTAGAGTGAAAGGTTTTCTTTCTTTTCTTTTGTTAAAAAAGTCCTCTCCGGGCTGACCTCTATTGCAGACGGTGCTTTATATCAGGCTACAGAACTTTTTCCCATTCAATTAACAAGAATGAACTTCTGAAAACCAAATGTATCAAAAGGAATCCTTTATTGAGATGAGACAATTCATGTAGGAGTTCAAAGCAGCGTCTAATGTCTCTCAGGCATACCGGGATAGATAAGGAGTTTAGAACCCCTCCCCTTCTCTCAATGTGTATTTAGTGAAACAAAAGCCAATATGTTTACTCCTCCCCACCCCTTCTGTAGGAACGATATTTTTCACAGTTTCCCAAGTATACATCTCACTGTGAAATTTTTATGGTCTTCTCATCTCCTGGTTGTGCTTCTCAGAGGTGATAGGTTCCGGCCATCTGGGATTCCTCTCTCCATTGTATCATGTGTGGGTTATACAAATTCGATATAAGATTGAATGTATTCAGGTTACATCAAGAAAGGATTTCTTTATCAGTCTCCCCCCCCCCTTTTTTTTTTTTTTCTTCTTCCACTGAAGAAATAACAGATACACGGATCTGACACTTTCCTTCTATGGTACCCTTCCCAGTATTGTAGAGTTCTCAAGAGAGTTATGCCTTTATATGTGTCTGATTCAAGTCTGAACTATTTGTGCCTCAAGTAAAAAACCTGGGTCTATTCGTTTGTATCTAATTAAATTATGTAATGTAATAGTTTGTGTAGGGAACTATATAGTAGGAAATAATTCTATTAGGGACCACAACTCCTTTTAAGACAAACTTTTAAATTGTATTTCTGCAATTTCACATATTTAGATATCTATACAAATATTCTCTGCTATCAAGATCTATATGTATCTTTGACAAAACTTTGTTTTCTTAAGAACCCTTACTTCGAAAAAAAAAACACCCTTAAAGCCAGATGTGTATGATCAAGAGATGATATGCATAATCCTATAGTGAAAATTCTGCCTAAGCTGGGGGATGTGTAAAAAGAACCCTTAATTCTTTTCCAGAAGTTCCAAAATGTACTGTATATCTTTTAGTATGGAAATCACAACTATTTGTTCAAAATCCTTGTGATTTTTTATGTTGATTTAATTTTACTTGAACTATTAAATTTTTAATCAATAAAAAGGCTCCAATTATTTAACAGAAAGTTTCTGACTTGTAAATAATAACTCTGGAGATAGGAAGGGAGAAGATTCCAGTGTCCAATTTCATTGTAGTTAATAAGTTTTTGCTGAAGACTTTCCAGCAAAGTAAAATTACTGTGTCTCCTAGCCTGTTAATTCATTTTCTTGAAAGTTCCAAAGTTCTTAGTTCAGATATAGAAGCCATATCTGACTTTACAAATCACCAGTAGAAAATACGAGCTACATCCAGCAGTTATACAATTACTCATTGTATAAAATTATTGCTTAAGTGACACCTGTGGAAATTGATCATATTAAAGAAGAGCCATTAAAAAAATAAGAGAAAAACAGTTTAATATTTGCAGATTAATTTTTGTCAGATGCATAGCAATAAAAGTCCATCTTGATTGTGATTTGGATTTTGAAATTTGGAGACATTTTAAATATACATTAGAGCACTTTATTATATAATTATTTGTACAGATAGATTATTTACATTTTCCTTATGGTTTGTCATACTGAAATTCTATAATACATATTATTATAATTCTATAAGCATTCAAGGAAGAAACTACCATATTATTTCTTGGTGCTGATTCAAGAAAATTATGAGATATTTGAAGGACTGTTTATTTGTTTGTTTACTCTAGTAAATCAGGAGGAAATTCATCATCTAGTTTGGGTGATGTAGTACCCAGTTCCAGAAAGTCTACACCTCCATCATCTGGTAAGGGGTCATATGTTCTTTATTAATTGCCTATATTGATATATTTTATACTTTTCAATCAGGAGGCAAATCTTCTTAGTGGTGGCAACCATTAATTTTTCTAACAGTTTATTAGCAAGTTTCATGTCTCAAAAAGTTTAAATAATATATTTTTGTGTATATGCTAAAATTGTGACAGCGGATACATTTAATAATGAATTGATAGAGTTAATTCACATGTTTGCGTTGAAGTAATGTGAGACCCAATTTGCTGTAATGGTTAAAACATCAACCTCAGGAAGGAAATAATGACAAACCACTTTTGGAAAACCTTATCAAGAAAACTGCAGAAACTTGTCTAGGCAGTGTCTAAGAATTGTTCACACTTGAATAGAGAGAAAAATATTATAAAGCCATAAGGTTGCTCAACTGATTTTTTTAACTGAATGAATAACTAGACAACATCCAGTATCAATTGTGTGTTTGATAAATTACTAAAGGTGTAACTTTGCGTGGCTAACTGTAACCTTACTAGCATCAATAATGAGAAATTGTACTGTTCTTATGCAGAATATCATGTTCTTATATCTTATATAGTAAACTGCAGAATTGATGGTCAGTCATGTAAATATTTTTTAAAAGGAGATTACATAATATCTGGAATGCAAGTCTTCGTTGTAATGTACTGTCTGTGGGTTTTCCACAGGTGATAATATATTATCTCCAAGGCTACTAACAACTCTTACATTATATATCATTCTACGATCTTACTGGCAAATGTGGAAAATAAGGTCCAGTAAAATTCCTGGGAAGAGATTTAAGTTAGGAAATGCAAAAAAGGGAATTAGTGACTTCATCCATTTCCATAACTTTTATTGTAATATGCTTGTAGAGCTAATGCCTTGATTATGAGTCTCTTTTTCTTTATCTCTGACATGGAAATAGTAACATTGACTGCTCCTGATACTGTTGTTTTGAATGTTTTCAAATTTTTTAAAAACATTTTTGGTTTCCTACCATGAAACAATTTTGATGCTATAGTAATAGATGATTGCAGTAATAGGTGCTTTTAACATAATTTATGAGGGCATGATGGCTCAGCAGTTAAAGATGGAAAGCAGACAGCCAGGATTCAAGATCTGAATGCCACTGGATAAGACTGCCTATTACTTGCCACAGCTCCTGCACATCTAACCGTTTAAAGTATGCAAATGCAAATAGATAAGTAGGTACCATTTTGATGGGAAGGAAACACTATTCCATGCACCTTAGTATATAGTCTGGCTGGCTAAAGGACCACAGACATGTCTTTGGACAACACTGGTTTCCTTGACTAAGAAACTGTGATCCTCTGTAGTCAGACATGAATAGATATGGGAAAAATATATTTACCTTTAACATGACATAATTAATAGGATTTCATTTTACTGCAAAATGTATTAAATATTTATTTTTAATGTGGATTTTAATTGTTATTTTATTAATCTTACTTTAAATATTTTGTGGTTTTGATTCTTCTTGTCTGTATCCTTGAATGGTTATTATAATTATTTGATTTTATTATATAATAATATAAAATTAATATTAAAATATTATATTATAAATATTTTGGATAAAAACATGGTGGTCTCCAATCAACATGAATTCTACAGAACTTAACAAGAAGTAATAAAGTAGCCATTGCAGAAACACAAATTAATAAATCCCATAGAAAAACTTCATAAATATATATTCATCACAGTAAAATCAGTCAAAACTATATAATGAAATAGATTTTGATAGAATAGCATGGTTTTTATTTGTTGTTTTAATGTTAGTTACAAAAGACTAACTTGATTTCCTTAAAAACAAAATTCCGAACCACTAGTATGTGATATTGCTGTCCTTGAATTCTGTTTCAACTATCACTTTTAATAGCTTTAGGAGCATATACAGATAGTCCTCGACTTACAACAGTTCAATTAGTGACCGTTCAAAATTACAATGGCACTGATAAAAGTGACTTATGAAAATTTTTTACAGTTGTGACCTTTGTAGCATCCCCATGATCGTGTGATCAAAATTCATATGTTTGGCAACTGGTTCATACTTATGACCATTGCTATGTCCCAAAAACATGTGATCCCCTTTTGCAACCTTTTGACTAACAAAGTCAGCAGGGAATTCATATTCACTTAACAACCGGTAAGTTACTAACTTATCAGTTGTAGTGATTCACTTAACAACTATGGCAAGAAAAGTCATAAAATGACGTACAACTCAGTTAACAAATGTCTTGCTTAACAACAAATTTGGGGTTCAATTGTGGTCGTAAGTCAAGGATAATTTATAGGGCTTTAAATAGTGGTGGTAGAGCCTGGATGCCTTCATGAAGTAAAAGGCAATTTTTCAAACTTACTTATCCCAAGCTTTATGCAACCTGAGTTCCTTCCTACCTTTCTACATAATACAGTCAAGACAATTGCATGCAATATTTTAATAACAAACTCCCAAAATATCATCCAATGTTACTATAATCTTAATATTAAATGTTCACCATGTTAAAATATGTTAAATAACTTTTTTTTAAAAAAAAAAAAAAGCTGTTTTAACTTCGTGAGGCAAGGTGTGCCTTCCTAGAAGTCGGAAAGTGGAATTAAATCTTGGATGTAACTTCTGTTCTTTCAACCAAATGTCTCATGGTGAAGTAAAAACAAAGACATTTCAACACTCCAGCAAACTTATTGCATTATTTGTTAGTTAAAATTTCTCAAATAACTTTTACATTTGCACATCAAACTTAATTATAAAACCATGTCATATATCTGTTGAATTCCATATTCAGTTGGAAGCCATTCCTTTCAAAAGTGGTTAGTGTAATGCAATTTCTGGTCGTGATTTATGAATCATACCTATTTTGTGTGTCATTCAAATATCAAACACACATTATTTCTATTTGAATTCATGGATAATACTAGCTTAATTTCTGACTAATCAATCATGCAATACTGCATAAAATGGCACGATTTTAAAAACACTTAAAGAGTATTTGTACTGCTTAATTTCAGACCAAATTGTTCTTATATTTATACTTCTTTTTAAAAAAACTTCATTTGTAATTTGTATGCTTTTCAAGGATTAAAATAAATTGATAGTCTGTTCTTATTTGTTTAATACATACATAATGCAAATATATTTAAGTGAAATATGAAATCTAGGTAACTTTCTAATTTCCCATATATTACATCAGATTTTCACCGATTAAAAAAAATAAATTATAGCTGTTTAAAACTGTTGTTATTTGTGCAAAACCAATTTATTACATGTAACTCCTTCTCTATACAATATATGAATATTTACATAAGAGAGATTTTTTTAAATTTATAATTACTTTATCTGCAATGCTGATCTACATTCATTTCTTGAGAAAATAAAATAATTAGGCTTAACTTTTTTGTTTTCATCATGGCCCAAAACTTAATCCTCTGATTTTGATTCCAGCAGGACGTATTATTTCCAGTGTATGATGTTTGCCCATGGACAATCATATACTAGATCAGTGTTTTTCAGGCTTGGTAATTTTAAGATGTCTGGACTTCAATTCCCAGAATTTTCCAATCAAGTATGTGTTTGGGGAATTCTGGGAGTTGAAATCCAGACATCTTAAAGTTGTCAAAGTTGAGAAAATTTTATTAGATATATTGTTCTTTAAGATTGATCTCTGTTCTAAGGCTTTTTGAATTTCATAAATTCATCCAGTAACACTGGTTGTAAGAACCTGCTTGTGAATTCAGTGTTGAGTACAAATATTTCCACATTCTTAGACACATATGATCATTTTACAATAAAGTATATTTATAAATGTGAGTTGTTAATAAAATTGGAAAAATTATGAGCAAATATTAGATATAATTTATACTTTTGCCCTATATATTCATGTATAACATCTCTGTTATTAAGCCAACCCTCAAAACTATATTTTAATTTTCACAATTCGCATATTTGAGTGACAGGTTTTTCATGGTATTTTGGTTAAAAATCTTGGCTTATCCAAGGAAGGGTTGATCTAGAAGTATGTTCAGGTAATTTTAAAAAGTATTATCATATATACTTGCAGATAACTTTTGAAGTTTATTTTGACACATAAAATTCTTGGTTTATCTGCCCCTGTATATGGTATATTACTCTGAATGTACTGTATATACTTAATTCTGATGTAATATATTTTTTAGAATTCCCTTTTTCTCCTTCTGTTTGATGGACCTGACATGCAACACTACTGTTTTAATATGTACCTCTCCTTCCTGTCTCATAATTTTATATTGTTTATCTGTATATAGCTATAGATATAGATGCCACTGGTTTAGAGGCAGAAGAAATTGATATTCCAGCAAACCATCGCTCCCCCAAACCCAGTGCAAACACTGTCACATCACCCCATTCCAAAGAGAAAAGAATGCCCTTCTTTAAGAAGGTAACACCTACTTCCAAGATGCCATCTGTACACCTGCTCACTGCACTGTGTTACATTTGAGTCCTGTTGACTGTCTGTGTCTCTTGACAGGACAATAACATGCATGCCTTTGTTGTTCTTTGTTTCTTTTTCATGCTGCTGTAGCTAAGCAGAAACAGAAATCGGTAAGTTTGCGCTGACAGAAGCTATGTTTAATCTGCCACTGGCATCATTAGCATCATCACATACAGTTTATATTACGCAATCATTTTAATACAAATAAATAAACTCATCAAACAGCTGGCTGATCCCATAAAACAGCAGACTAGGCCCTGTGAGTGACTGAGTCCTAATTGCTTATGGTACTTTTCCTTTTTGATGGAATAATAAGCAGCTGAGGGAATATTTTAAAACATCCATGGAAGTAAATCTTCAAGACCAGATGATGCACCACACTAGTGCATGCTTCTTACTCTTTGTCATTTTTCCAGAATTTTTTTTTAACTTGTGATTCAGCTTTATAATTATTTTTTGTTAAATCTAAATAGAAAGTCATCTTGTTCTTTAAAAAGAACCTGCAATTTTTAATTTAGTCAGTATTTAAACTTCTAATCCACTAGGTGCAAAATCTGCAAATGAGCAAGACCAGTGGAAAACTGCAGACTTGTTTTGGCGGTCTACTGTGAGTTTTTCCTATTGTCATATATAAATTATTTCCCATTGTTCTTGCCTTTTCCTCAGCAATCATATTATAGTATCTTGCCTATTAGGTAGCAGAATTTGGTGGCACCTTTCTTAATCAAAAGTACTCCATAGATAGGGTATTAGATACATAATCATCACAATCTTTTCCTCTGTCCTGGGATATACTCCAAAAAGCCCTATAGAGTTTTTTTATAACTGCTATAAAGCAGTTGAAATGTAATTGGGTTTCTAAATAAAATCATTTTTAATTTTTATTTTCACCAAATACATTCTTACATTGCTTATTCTGTGCATTGCCCTCTTTTAGACAAGTGCATTTTAAATGTGAGTGCCAACTCTCATAATTTTTTAACCAATGTGGCCTCAAACTGCAGGTTTGGAGGCTGAAATCTAACATATTGAGAGGGTATTAAATTGAAGAAGGTTGATAGACATATTTTTCTCAGAAATTCAGTCCAGACTGAACGAATTCCCTTTATTTGTTTTTTTTTAAATACAATATTCACCAAACACCCAATGTTGCATTAATTTCTTTAGCAATATCATCTACACTTTGGCACTATTTTGCAAAATAAAATTGATCAGATTAGTAGTCTCCAGTGGTACATCTTGCTGAGAGGCAAAGTATGAGCTTAATGAATAAAACATATTCTTTATTGCATTTAGATCTATATATTTTCTTATATAATTCTATTCCTTTTATTGGTTTACACAATAATCATGTACACAACTAGCTGAAACTTTGTCATGCTATAGAATTTTAAAATTTGCTGACTTCTGAGTAGAGGCAGTAAGACTGGAGGAATGGAGTCTATTGGTGATAACACTACTCACTAATTGTTAATTTCTTCTCTGTTTTTTTGTAAGAGGGCTATCAAAAATCTCAACAAAATTGCCAGGTGCAATGGTAATTGCTATGATATGTTGACATTTGTTCCCCATAATTTGGACAGCATTCTAATTAATTCACTGATGAATCAAAGCATACCCATCAGATGGAAAAATCACCCTTATTAGTTAGTAGAATAAATTTGAAAGAGTAATATAGAAAGGAATGTCTGTTGTAGTCCATTTTAGCCTCTTAACATATTGCCACTGACAGCATAGTTAATTGAAACTGGGAAAAGCTGAAGACTGGCATACAATTGAGTTTAACAAGTACCAGTATTCCATCAAATAAGGTAATTTCTGTACCTACTTACCCTAATTTTCAAGGGTTATGATTAGCGTGAGGCTTTTATAGATAGTTACCATAAGACATGGACATATTACAGCAGGGCGCTGATCTGCTAAATATAAAGAGGGTCATGACATAGTATTTCAAGGTTGATACATAATGCATGCAAAAGGTTCTACCTAGCAAGAATAATTCATTTCTATAACACAACGAATTAATAGGCTTTGCTTCTAACCATTAAGAGAGATCTGGCACTCTAAAAACTTAAGTTCACATGCTTTTGATGCCTTGGGCACTATATATCATTCTACTCACATTATCAGTTATGTGGTGATTTGAATGAAAACAAATTCTAACACTGATATATGTTTTATGTGGTAGGTTGCTTTAGACTGCTGCTTGCGTGGCATTTTGTGCTGTTGCTGTATTATGTTTGTCCTTGATTGTATTCTACCTTATTACTTTTTGTGGTTTTGCTTTGGATATATTGAATAATTTTAAATCATTCTGAAATGTTGACTTATATATTTATATTGTATTGGCCCTTGAAAAATAAATCTGGCATAACTATATTTAAGCTTTTTCAAGGTTGGTAGTTTTACAATTGACATATATTGCACTCTGCAAGAAAGCATCAAAATGTCAAAATTAGCATTCTGGGTGGTTATTATTTTTGTTTTTTTTAATTTCTTTTCAAATACATGACCTTTTTCCCAATTTCATATAATTGATAATAATGTGTAAATTTAAGTATCAATTACTTATATAACTTCTGCAATATATAACTGTAAACATGTAATTTATAAAATAGAATGGATTATCTTAAAACTTTTCTGATATTATCCAGGGTCATCTAGGAAGAGAAAAAAGTACTGCACAGGATTCTTTATACATTTGGAGTGCAGTTATAGCTATGTGTCTGGATTCCTATTACCATTGAACTAAGTCTTTTAGCAGTCTTTTAGATGAAAGAAAACTATTTTTTTTTCTTTTGTGTTTGCTTCTTAACAATACTTCACAGTATTATTAAGATATTGTTTGGGATCCTTGATTGTATTTCCTAGGTTTGAATAATAAATGGAAACCGATTCAATGAAATTTTCATTTACTTTTTGATATGTTCCTTTTATAGTTATTATCTTGGCCCTCCTAAATAATTATTCCAATTCAAAATACAATTTAAATTCATTCTGCAAATTAGATTGGATAGAAACATTTCATTCTTGAAAATATCAATAATATTCATATAATAATAGTTTCACAATGTTTTCAGATAAAAGTCTCAGGCAAAGTGATTTTTGACTTTGATGACATCAGTCAATTCTGTTAAGTAAATATTTGTGAAGAATACACTTTTTTTCTAAATTAGATATTGGAATTATCTTTTTGATTTTTATCAGACAGAGCACATTCCTCCATATGATGTAGTGCCTTCTATGCGACCCGTCGTTTTAGTGGGGCCTTCTTTAAAGGGATATGAGGTAGGAATATAATAAATCTCTTTTATGTTATTTAAAACTATGCCTTTTGAAATTGTGGGTAAAAATGAAAGAATACAATTTTTCCCATTATGAATCAGAATAAACTGAAAATGGATAAGTATAAAGTCTTACATTTTTTTATCCAGATTTGTCATGACATGTGCATATATATTTTTTATTCCAGGTGACGGATATGATGCAAAAAGCATTATTTGATTTTTTAAAACATAGATTTGAAGGGCGGTAAGTATTAAGAATATAATCTAAACCAGAGTGAAATTAATATGCTTTGCCCAATTTTATCTCCATTTCCCTGATTTCAAGCCTGGTTGTGATATTCTGTTAGTTATTTGCAGTATTTATTAGATCCAGAGATAGATAAAGAAGTATATTGTCATACACATTTATTATTCTACCTGAATGCCTAGTTTGACACTGTATAGAAGAGAAAGGATAGGTATATTCAATTAAGAAAGATTAAATCTGCTAGGAAATACGGTAATAAAACATTGATATGATTTTAAAATGAGTGAAATAATTCCATTTATGAAAAAACACTGAGGAACATAACAAAATGTTGTAAAGTTTATATAGTAGGAAGAAAGTGTATAAAGATCCCCCTTCCACCCTCAACTTCATAATGCAGAGTTGGAGATTTTGCTATGGCATTGAATGATATAAGATTTAGTTGCCACAGATTTAAATCACATAATTTGGTACTATTTCAGTACAGATAGTGCTTGAATTAACAATAGCTCATTTAGTTACCATTTAAATTACAATGGCGCTGAAAAAAGTGTCTTCTGATAGTTTTTCACACTTATGGCCATTGCAGAATCCCCATGGCTACATGATCAGAATTCATATGCTTGGCAACTGCCTCATAATTATGATGATTGTAATGTTCCCTGTGATCATTTTTTGTAATCTTTTGACAAGACAGTCAATGGGGAATCCAAATTCACTTAAAAACTGTGTTATTAACTTAATAACTGCAGTGATTCACTTAACAACTGCGCCAAAAAAGGTATAAAATGGAGAAAAACTCACTTTACTAATGTCTCCTTAACAACAGAAATTTTGGCCTCAATTGTGGTCATAAATTGAGGATTACCTGTATTATGAGATATTTCTATCAATAGGAATATTTTAAAGAAGAAATTTGATAAATAAGCAGAAGATTAAGCACCTCATTATTAGACACGATGATTTTAGTGGCCACATACTTTCAGTGAAACCTGCTGCTGAAGAGTGTCCTAAGACTCCTTGGTTGAAGGTTAATCAATGATATGGCAAAGAGATATTTAATCAAATTTCTGATGAGCTACCGTATGCATATTGGTGTCAGAATTTCACCAGCAGTATAAAAATATTATTCATACTATAAATAATTCAGGATCCTCTCTCCCATAGAAATGGGCTCCTGATAGATTAAAAGGCATTTAATCTCCACAAATCTTCCCATCTTTGTCACTTTGCTGCCTACCTACTCTAGTGGTAGCACTGTGTGATCATAAAGTGATCTAATGCAGAATCCAGCAGATTAAACTTTATGGTAAATACTATTTCTGTGTATTCCATAGCATTTTTGTTTTTGAACATTTCTAAAGTAATTTTTAAAGATAAGAGTTAGTAAGGTAAATATATTTTTTAATAAATTAAAAAAATAGTGAAAGATTTATTCATGAGTGGATTCAAACTAGAAGTATGGAAAGATTAAAAAGATGATAATAATGGGACAGAAATCAAAACTAAGATTGTAAGAAGTAAGATTACTGTTCTGATTGATTGATTGATTGATTGATTGATTGATTGATTGATTAAATGTCAAATTATATGCTGAATGGATGTTTAAGAAAATGTCTTTAGAGACAAAAGCAATTGTCTTTCAGCAACAGCTAAAACAGTCCATTTAAATATGTGCGTAACATTGAATTCAATTGCTGCAATCTGATTCATTTGCTTTCATAAATTTCTTAAATTTTAAATAATCTTCACAATATTGTCTTTTGGTGTGTTTATTTAGTATTTCAATCACACGGGTCACAGCAGACATTTCGCTTGCCAAGCGTTCAGTATTAAACAATCCCAGCAAGCATGCGATAATAGAAAGATCCAATACAAGGTCAAGCTTAGGTAAGCATATGAAATGATAGCGATATCACTAGCCATAACCTAATCATTTTTTAAAAAAATATTCATTGTAATAATCCCAGCATATTAATTCTTCCCTATTTTTAGCAATCCTAGGGCTGGATTAAAAAAATTACAGACAGTAAATTAACCTTTCTTTTGAAGTTATTTTTAGTATCAATATAATACTAGCTTCTTGGCTTGTTGAGATGAAATTATGTCCATGTTTCAAAGTAATATGTTTTTCAAATCTTTCAAATAAAAATCTGTCAAATGTATTTCAAAACTATGTAAATTACTCATCGAAAAGGACATGGGAAAATGATGAAATTACAAAATAAATTCTAGTGTGTAAATTGTTATGCATACATAATCCTATTAATATAAAAGCAACACATATGTTTTCTAGAATTGCATTGAAAGAAGTACCTATTTTCACATTTATATTTATTTATTTATTATTTGTTAAATTTACTTGTTCCCTATACTGTATAAATAATTAAACAACAGTACTGGAATACATGTCTAACATAGCAAATAGTTCGTATCATTACTGACATTCTTGAGATTACAGGTAAATTACAATTAATATGTATTTTAATAATGTGATGTTTATAATGGTAATAATATGATTTAAGTCAATGCAAATTGTAACCTGATAAAGGCAGAGGTGGGCTGCATATACTGTACTGGTTCACCTAGTGCAGAACTGAAAATGTGAACTTGTACGCGTGTGCCTCTTTTTGTGCATAAATGCAAAAAGACATAGATTTTTTGCACGTACACAGTCCACGCTTCTGCGCACCTGCAAAGACAGGGATTTTCTGGGCATAGTAGCTGTGGTGAGTAGAGTGGGCGAGGTGCGGAAAGCAGCTGGACTGCGTGGGTGGGGTGAGCGAGACAGATACATATGAAGAGATAGCAATGGGACGGGTGGGAGGACCTAGCTGGTGGTCAGAATTATCACTACAGGCGAGCCAGTCCAAACTGGCAGCAGCCCACCACTGGATAAAGGTTATGTTTAGTGCAACCCAAAATTCAGTTAAAGTGAGGTTAGCACGTGCACAATTGAAACTAGTGATGTACAGTTGGGTTTGGAGTTTTAGATGCTGCTAATCTTCATGTCTGCAAAATACAGAAAAAGAAGATTCTGTCAGAGGAAAATAGTAGAAGTTTAAAAAAGAAAAATTACCTTGTAACTACAGATTAAGGAGTAAACATATAATTTTACTTTGTTTATCTTTTTTCTTCCTTTTTTGTTTTTCTTTTTTTCTTTCTTACACTTTAACTCTCTCTTGTCATTCCCTTTTCTCTTTTTTACAGTGTATTGGCTTATATTAGTTTTCAACTTCTTTTTAAATTTTTTAAAATAATATAAAGAAGAGGCTATACAATAATGTAAAAAAGAAGCTCATTATGATATTGCATTAGAGCAGTAACTTGATGTAATTGAAAATGGACGTTCCTACTAAAATAGGATTAGATATTAGAATTCCTGAATCTGCAGTGCATTTATATTTTCTATAACTACTCTGTGACTTTATTAATTATAAATTAAAACTATAAGTTTTCTGTTTTACTATAACATTTCAGTAATATAAAAATAAAAATATGCTTAAATATTAATTGCCTATTTCTATCAAGCTGGAACCAGTTAGCATATTTTCTGTAAGATATCAGTTTGAATAGTGAAAATTCAAATAATGCAACCAATTTGTAGGATTTATTAACATTAATCAAGACCTACCTGTAATCAAAAAATGACTTTTGTGGGGAAAATTTGTATATCTGTGATTATGCATTGTAGATATTTCTTAAATAATATGATATCAAACAAGCTTGACCTATTTTTTTAAAAAAAGCTGTGTTGTTCATCCAGGAAAACAAGTAATATTTCAATCAATCAATTTTTATTACAATCACAAACCAGCGTTAACAAATAATATTTTTCCTTTTCTCCTAGTCAACAATTATATTCCAATTATATTCTGACTTGGATATCCATAATAAACTACATGACTATTCCACAGATTGAAAATTGTTAAACAAACTTGCTGACTTGCATTTATCTATAGTTGTGCAGTAAGTGGAAAACTTAAAAATAAATGCTGGTATGATTTCTCACTATCTTGAGAGTGGAAAAAACATGAAAAAGGATTATCAAATCATGCCTGGCAAATCTTATTGCATTATTTGACAAAGTGACAAAATTAATGTATCAGAGATGCTGTGGATATAATGTACTTGGATTTCAGTAAGGCATTCAGTAGACCACAACCAACTACACAACCAATTACTTTCAGTAAGGCATTTGATAAAGTTGACCATAACCAGCTACCTGATAAAGTAGACCACAACCAACTACCAGATAGAAAAATGGTTGATAGACAGCATTACCACTACTAGATGGATTCATAATTTACTGACCAACCACATTCAACTTGTAGAATTTTATGGAATGGCATCTTCATGGAGGGAAGAATGCAGTGAGATACCCCACACTCTATCTTAGATCTAGTACTCTTCAATATCTTTGTCTATGATTTAGACAAGTGAATAGAAGGGAAACCATTAAATTTGCAGACGACACCAACCTGGCAGGAATAGGCAACACTCCAGAAGATAGGCTTAAGATACAGAGCAATCTTGCCAGATTTGAATATCAGGCACTATCTAACAAGATAAAATTCAATGGTGACAAAAGTAAAATTCTACTTTTAAGCAAGAAAAACCAAATGCACAGATATAGTACAGGTAGTACTTGGCTTAATAGTTCCATAATTACTGTGAGAGGGGTTTTGGAATCCTAGTGGACAATCACTTAAATATGAGCCAGCTCAGGTGGGCTGCACATACTATAACAATTGGTTCGCCTAATGCAGAACCGAAAATCTGAGTGTGCACACGCATGTCCCCTTCATTTGCATGCAGCTACAAAAACATGAGGATTTCCTATGCATGGCAGCCCTGGTGAGCAGAGTGGGCGAGGCACGGAAATCAGCTGGGCTGTGTGGGCGTAACTTCTATTGTCAGATCAGTTATTGTGTTTTTAGCTGTGGTATTAATTTTGTTGTCTTCTTACTGCCAATATTTTTTAGGCTGGAGAATCAACATTTTTTCTATGTATCCCATTAATTACAATATGCTCATTGTAATTAATCTAAAATATCTCTTTGGATTTCAGACATAATATTTGTTTATAATGTTACAGTATATGATGCATAACAAGTTCCAGAAAAATGGTTTTCTTTCATTGCGGAATTAAAAATTGCCTATTTTCCACATAGATAACATTGGATTCCATTTAAGAACTGACTGGGCCTGAACATTAACTTCATCAAAGTTGTTGCATGATATATATTCATCCTGTATCAAAAATACAATGTATGTGTGAATAAGAAATATTCCAAAATCGGCCAATATTCTCAGAAAATCAAGAATTATGTTCTGAAAATCTTTCGGGGCAAAAAAACCCTCAATTTTATTTTATAAATCATTTTCATGAGATACATCTTTGTTCATATGGAATGCATGTTGCTTTCTTAATTTTCCATTTTTTAGATACATTGATATTGAACAGATTGACATTATGCATTTTTAATGTACTGAATGGAAATATATTAGAGGATTGGTTTTAAAAAGTTGTATAAAAGTACATTCTTTTGAAAAAATGCTTCATTTAAACTGAATGAAGTTTAAATGAAGCATTTTTTCTGTATGTCCATAGTATTTGTAATGCTTCTAAATCAAATATGTGGCTTTTGATTCATTTCTTTGTCAGTTTCAAATCCAACCATGTTTCTTATTTGCTCCCATGAACACCTCATTTCTAGTCGCTCTTGTAAGTTTATTTTATTCTGTATGTTTTGGACAAGATCCTGATTCTCTTGGGTTTTTCCATTCATTAATGCCCTCCCTTACCAGATGTTTTGGGTATGTATATAAAATTGCTAGTTATTTTTTATTTTGTGCGTGTTTAGTACGCATTATATCTCACAAAATCACTGTCTGCTATTGATAGAAGGTTTTGTAATGACAAAAATAAGCCATCATAGTTTGTATTGAATTTTTTTTCTGGAAGATGTTTCCAGTTTTAAATGTTAGCAATCAGTCTGCAATAGGTATAAAATATTTGATAATTAGAAATTTAAATAACAGAATTCTTAAATTCTGTATTGCACTGGTCCAAAACTGTAGATGTGCATGTTGCTGTTTGCTGTCACTATTTTCCATTGTGGAATTGGGCTACATGTACCTACATTGTTGCATGCACAAAAAGGGTACATTGCCTTGAAAATGTTAGCTTTGAAGTTGTGTTTGTCTTTTTGCTGTCTATACTGTGTAGATTGTTTTTATACCGTGATCCCTAAATAGTTTTTAGAACATTTATAGTACATAATTAAGTGATGGTCAAAATTCATCCAGATTTTTTTTTTATCAAAGATATGCATGCAAATTAAATTTAGTATCCACACTGAATCATTCTTGGAAATTTATTGTTTAAAAATTCAGTCTGTATTTCATGTTATTATATCCCTTTTTTCAACCACTTTAGTGACCACTTAATTTATTTAGAGTCAATTTTGCCTATTGGAATTTAAAGGATCTTATTTTCAGCTTGATTAGAGGAGTGGAAGCTAAACATGACTCATAGACTTCATATATTCCTGGCTAATCATTAGATATTTAGTGCATTAATTGTGTAAAATAGTTATAATGGATTTATTCATCAGGTCCCTTCAGTGCAGACTCATGGCAAGCAAATTTGAGAGACTGAGCTAGCTGATGGCAGATAGATAGATCACTGAATGATTCTGTGAGCAACTCAATCTGCCTGCTTTGCCTGATTTTGGATAAAAGTTGCTCTTTTTTAAAATAAAAAATTGAATATTTACATGCATAGTATGTTGTGAGTTAATTTTGTGAGTTTGCTTGCTAGCAAATTTTATGAGTTTGCTTGCAAGCAAATTTTATGTGACAGACTGAGCTAGCCAATGGCAGATAGATAGATTTCTGAATGAATCTGTGATTCTGTGAGCAATTCAATCTACCTGCCTGCTTTGCCTGATTTTGGGTAAAAGTTGCTTTTTTTAAATAAAAAATTCAATATTTATATAAATATTTATAATATTTACATACAAGCCATGCCCAGCGAGTCACATGACCACCAAGCCACACCCACAAATTAGGCCACACCCACAGAACCAGTTAGTGGTCCCTGGGATCTAAAATTATGAGTTTGGTGGTCCCTGAGGTCCAAAAGGTTGGCGACCCCTGCTGTATGATATGTTACATTTGTTTTAAAAAAATTTTAAACAATTTTATTTTATTCAAAAAATTAAAATCCAAAAGGAAAAAAATTGAACGAAGGCAAAACAAGGCTAAAGAATGTTTTTGTTTAGTTTTGCTTTGTCTCTGTTCAGTTTTTTTCCTTCGGATTTTAATTTTTTGAATAACATAAAATTGTTGAAAAAATAAATAAATAAATACAACACCATTTTATTACTATATGCTTGAAAAATACAACAGTACTTCAAGCTCAAGGAGTAGAGCAATGGGACTGTATAAAGAAATTCAATTGTCATTTAAGTCTAATTGCAAAACAGTGAAAGTTAGGCATATCTAATGCCATCATATGACAACGTTTGATGAAAATGTTGTATCATTTTCACTCTTTTGTCACCTTACACTACATTACTACTGAAAAAAACATCTGTAATTTTCTGGAAATGAGATATTTTGAGAAATATTTAAATTTTGCATATTTTTTCAGTGATTATGTTTTTTCTGGTACTGTATGATATTCACTGTTAAATCAGTATCTGTTATTCATGATTTCTTTTTGCTGCATTGAATTTTGTTTTAAGACAGATACTGTAGGTTCTTAGCAAAACAGTTTGACAATTCTGTTGTTCATGCTTTGTTTAGAGCTTAATAACAATTTTTAATCTTTTAAATGATGCAGCATTTTCAATCACATTTGATTGATTTATCACTGGAAGCTTTCAAGAAGAGATTGAACTGCCATTTGTCAGAAATGGTATAGCATCTCTTGCGTGGGTGGGGGTTGGAGATCTACAAGGTTCCTTCCAGCTCTATTAATTTGTAAAAATCTGATTATATTTTGAAAAATTATAACCTATCATGTCTTTGGAGATTCCCAGTCATCCAGGTCAGACTTGAAGAAGCTTCTTGGATAAGAAGCAAAACATCTTCAAAGAAAAATCAGAAAGTTCAATTGCCTCTTGAAAAAGCACCCTTGGGTATATCCTATAACCATGAAAGCCAGCTGGGTGACCTTGGACCAATCAATTACTCTCAGTCCAACTCACCTCCCAGAGTTGTTTTGGAGAAAATAGAAGGAGGAAGGAGGATTAGATGTTTTCACCACCTTGAGTTATTTGTAAAAATAATAAAGATTAAATTAAATAAGCTCCATGAAATAGGTAAATATTGTTTTATCCATTTGTATTCCTTTTTCTTGCTTTCTTTTTCCTTTTTATTTACTATACTTTATTTAGTATTTAATAAAAAAAGATTGAACCAAAATAATCATAACTTCTCTGAACAATCATGTTTACAGATGAAGATCGGAAATAGTCAATTAGACCAAGAATTTCAGGACTATGAATGAGTCAGATTTCCCCAACTAAGGGGAGTGTGCCAACTTTGATGGAAAATCCAGCACTGGATTTCTTCTTCTTTTTTCCCTATGGTCTGTTTTTCAGCAGACTTTAAGATGCCAAGAAGGCCAAAATGGAGGCCTATAGGTTGGACTAAGTAGACAATAGAAGATGATAATGAATCCTCAATATTCCTAGCTTCTACAATGTCTCCAGAAACTTAAATCATTTAAACCAGCTTGTGGGCTGAATCAGATTGTTTTGAAAAAAGAAAAAAAAAGGAATCGGTAGAATAGATATTCTGGTTTTTATTTGTTACATAAAGCAACAAGGATAGCAGAAGATATTGCTGTTCCAAAGAGTTTGTTTCAGTGTTCACCAACCGGGGGGCCGCAGCTCACTGGTGGTCCATGAGAAAATTTTGGTAGGCTGCAGCATGCTGAAGACCAAGTGGCTGGTGGGGAGGTGGGGCAATCCTGCAGTTTCCCTAGCAAACCCGTGTCGTGGCTTCTGCCTCAGCCCATCGAAGAGACTGAGCAGCAGTGGGAAGAACGCGGACTTCCTGAACCACAGGAAGCAGCTGTCAGCGATGCCCTCAGGTGAAGATGTTGCAAGGGGAGACTCGACCCCCTCTTCCTCCTCGCCAGAAGTGCTCATACACCCAGCGGAAAGGAGGAGGCTTGTTGGGTGCCAGAGGGACGGTGAGCGCTTTGAGTGTGAGTGTTTCTGGCGAAGAGGAAGAGAAGCTCTGGAAGGGAGGGGATTGAGCCTTCCCCTTGCGAGGAGGAAAAGAAACTCCCGAGGGGAGGGGCTTGAACCTTCCCCTCACAACATCTTCACCTGAGGACATCTCTGGCAGCCGCTCAACCTCAATACGCGGAGGCAGAAGGTAACACCAATTCCGAGGTTCCTTTCCCCCTACCTTCACCACCTCGCAGGCCAATGTACATCCGGAAGGGCTTTAATGCTGCGATTTCCCGCACATATGAGTCCATCTGCCGCCCGTATTACCCCTGTTGCCCCACCAGCCATGTAGTCTTCAGCACGTGGCTCATCAGTCTCTGGACATCAGAAAGAGAGAGAAAGGTAGAAAGAGAAAGAGGCAGAAAGAGAGAAAGAGGGAGAGGGGAGAAAGAAAGGGACAAAGGGGGAGGGAGGGAAAGAGAAAGAAAGGGAGAAAGGAGGGAGGGAGAGATGAGCAAGAAAGGGAGAGGGGGAGGGAGGGAAAGAAAGAAGGAGAAAGGAAGTGAGAGGAATAGGGAGAAAGGGAGAAAAAAGTGGGGGAGGGAAAGAGAAAGATGAGAGAGAAAGAGAGATGAGAGATCTCAGTTTTTGTTTTCTGTGGGAAATGGGTCCAAATGACACTGAGTATTTAAGGATGCAGAAACAGCCAAGCTAAGTGCCTGAAGGACCCTATCCTGTCAGTGGGAGTCCAGGCGCTTCAGCAAGCGGCATGCTGGATTCATATTAGTGGTCCGTGGAATTTAAAATTATGAGTTTTGTGGTCCCTGAGGTCCAAAAGGTTGGCGACTCCTGTTCTAGTTTATCAACAAGGGACTGTACTCGTTTAAACATCAAAGCAATGTGCCTTTTCCATTACATGTAGATTTGTGCCTGACTCTTTTCATTTTGCTGTAATTTATCATTATAGGGGAGCAAATTGCTGAGTGAATGGCTACATCAATTGAAGTAATAAATAATAGTTTATTAGCATTTTCCCCCATTTTTACAAGTGTGATTTGGTCTTCCCTAAAATATAAGGAATGTACACATATATGAACACATAACACACTCACACATAGACACACATGTTTAAATTTATATTCACACATTTATGCAAATAATATTTTCCTGAAAAACTCATGCTAGAAAAACCAAGGCTAGCATATGAACAACATCTATTAAACTCTTAGATATATGAGCAAAATCTGATCTGTAATCAAAACAATACTTTGAGAGTAGATATATTTTAAATATATATAATTAGCCTCCTTTTAAAATTATGTTTTGTGCCTTTGAATCAATATTGACTGTCTGGATAGTCCTTTTTCTTAACAAGATTTTTTGGAGACTAGTTGTCTTCCATTGTCCATTGTCTTCTTCCTAGGGCTGAAAGTGACTGCCTCAAGGTCACCCAATTGGCTTTGTGCCTAAGGCAGGAGTAGAACATGTACTCTTCTGGGTTCTCCTGCTATCTTAATCATTATACCAAACTGGCTCTTAATCAGCTTTTATAAAATCACTATTGGTTTAAAATTGACTGATGGAAGTTTTAATATTCATTAAACTCTTATATGAACTGTACATAAATATGATGTAGACTGCTCTTAAAGAAATACCGTATAGTTACAATATTTTCCACTGTTGTTTTTATAATACCCAACATTACTATAAGGAGACAGTTGAATGAGCCTTTCTATTATATGTGGGTTTTTTTCTGATAACTTTGACTTTTTTTTGTAAAATATTAATGATATATTAGAAACAGTAAAAATGTTTTTTTTAATTCATATTTTATCTTCCTGTTGCATAGTCAAGACAGCCAATGCAATTAACTGTTACAAAAATGCTGACAGTAATCTATAGAAAAATTGTAGGAAACCTAGGTATAGGAAATGACTATTGATAAAAACACAGAGAGCTGAATTTTGTTATTTCATTGAGTACTAAAATTGGATATTAAATAGTGACAATAACAATATGATAAAATGGGGTGAAGGCCATTTTGCTTTGTTTTAATATTTGGTTTGTGCAGAAGTATCCGAAGTTGTGGAAAGGAGCTTGTTAGTGCCCCAAACTTAGTCTGATGAAAAAACATACTGTTCATCAGTGACTTAAGAATTATGTTGAATCAGCTGCTCTAAATGAAAAACCTGTTAATGGTAATTGTTCATACTATGTGTAAAAGCAAGGGTATTGTGACTGATTATCGGCAATGCAGGAGTGTACATACGTGTTGAAGACATATTAATGGAAGCATAATATTTTGAATAATTCTATTGTGTAAAATATGCAACAGACAAGCCAAAGACAAAGTTTTGGTGTTCCTCTTATGTATATTATATTTGCATTGTATTATTTGCATATACATTATTTTACTAGTATGTCTGTACTTTTTGCAGCTGAAGTTCAGAGTGAAATTGAACGAATATTTGAATTAGCAAGAACATTACAGTTGGTAGTACTTGATGCTGATACTATTAATCATCCTGCTCAACTAAGCAAAACTTCCCTGGCACCCATTATAGTATATGTAAAGATTACTTCTCCAAAGGTAAATAATTCATCTAGTTGTTGTTTCCCTTGTTGTTTTCTTTTGTGTGATTATATCATGAAAACACATAGATTTTAAATATTGCTATTAAATACATTGACATTTTGAACCACTGTATGTTGAAAATAATCATAATTTAATGGGTAGCTTTTTATGAATTGTTAATATAATTTCGCATTTCTTATTTAATTGAAAGATAGAGTATTCTATATTACATAAATGAAAAAGAGTGTATATTAAGAATTGATGAAAGAGTAAGTTTCTATAAGTTATGACCTTATAGTTCGGAAACAAAATTTGAGAAGGAAAAAGGTCTTCTGAATACATACAACAATATATAGAATGTTGTCAATGTTACTTTAAGACACTAGAATTAGAATATTCTAAAATGAAAGGTATGTATGCAGTATCGTATCCTGCACTGTTTCATTTTCTCATTAATTTCTGTTTCAACTATAGTATCTTTTCCACAGGTTTTACAAAGGCTGATAAAATCCCGAGGCAAATCTCAGGCTAAGCACCTTAATGTTCAAATGGTAGCAGCTGATAAACTGGCTCAGTGTCCTCCAGTGAGTCATTCTTAAAATACATGTGTAGAAAAGACATTTTTCCAAGCTTTCTTGTTTTATAATTGCATCATTTTTGTGGAAAATGTTTGCTATTAGAACAAAAATCACTTTGGTTCAGTAATGGATGCAATGGTAGGCAGTGAATGAAGTACCCTTTGTGAAAAGCAGTAATCAAATCAGCTATGGTCAAATCAGCTAATTACAGGTATGGTAAAGAATAGCAAGCATCTCTCCTTTGTTTTCTTCTTAAATGGGCAATCTTAATCTGGACTATATTTCTTCCTTCTATCTTGCTTAGGATATTATGTCATTATGTACCACTGACATTCTTAGTTTTTCTTTTTCATTTGGGAGCTTCAGAGAAAACATTATCTTCTAAACTAAGGGTGAGGAACTATGGTCCCTTTATGACTTGTGGACTTCAACTGGTTCAGGGAGTTATAATTCGCAAATCATAAAGGGACCATAGTTTCCCACCTCTCTCCTAAACCTTGTACACACTTTCTACTACCAGCTCTCAAGTATCAGAATTGTCCACCCTGGAGATTTCAGATTAGGTTCTTTGTCCATATGCTGTATATGGGCTTGAGGCTGGCCAGATCTGTCTTAAATGACAGAAATACTGCTTTTTGTTCGGAAACAAATTGTAGTATGTCAGCTGTACAGGAGAAGGCTTGTACAGAACACATGCAATTACTTTTGAATATCAATGTATAATCTGAATGTATTTCAATGTGAGAAATCATTCTATTTTTGTTTGGTAGTTGAAATCAAAATGATAGAAATATGGGATTTTTTAAAAAAAAATTCTTAAAATAATTAAAAAAGAAGACAAGAAAAAGATTCATGCAATCAAATATGATTTCTTTAGTATTTTTATTATGTTCATCTGACACAAAACTGTTATTGTTCCTGCAGTTAGTATAAGATAAAACCAGACCATATATTTGAGAAAACTTTTATTTTAGCTTGACTAATTGCAGTTATAAAGTGTAGGTCAATTTCTCTGCTATGGCAGTACATCAGACATTTTGGTACCAGAGTCCCAATGTCATAATTTTATTTTAGCAGTGTTTAGCTATGGACATTCTAGTGACATAGAATGTCAATAAAAATAATTACTAAGTTCTTTGGAGCAAATATTTGCCCTAATCACTAAAAGAATATTTGGGAAAGCAATTTCTGGATACATATTCTTAGATTTACTAATTTCAAAAAACATCTCAGATAAGATAAAAAACAATAAGGGGACATGATCATGACAAGTGCAAATATGCTTCTTTTTCCTTGTAATAATTCCAACAAAGAAAGGTTTTTTTTCATTCATATAGGCCACTTTATATGAAGTTGTATATCATGTATAGAATAATTTAAGAAAAACTTTATTTTTGATCAAAGATGAATTCTTTTCATTTCATATTTATTCTGTCTTGAATCTTAATTTCTTGTTGGAAATTCTTTTCCAAACTATTTTTGAACCAATTAGAGGTTTTGTTCAATGATAATATAATACAATCTACATATAAATTGTCTAGATATATGGGAGCACATTGGATCAGCATTTAAAGACACTAAGTTTGTCACCTGGAAAGTTCCTGTTCCTTGCACCAACTCCGGCCTAGCAATTTGAAAGCATGCTAATGCGAGTAGATGAATAGGTACCACTTGGTGGGAAGTTAACAGAATTTCATGTACCTTTTGCATATAGCCATGTTGGCCACATGACCATGTAAAATGTTTTTGGACAATGATGCTCCCTTAACCAAGAAATGGAGATGAGCAAACCCCCCCTAGACTTGGATATAACTAATACAAGGAAAACTTTCCCTTTTATCTTTTGATATATCTGGAAGATTCAATACTATTGCTCTAAATTTATCAAAGGATTTAGTACACAGTCCTTTTCTTTTCTAAATTTATAAATAAGATAACTAAATGGTAAATGTGGTTTAGTTTTGTCCTATTCTAAAATCATGTATTTCCTGCTTTTGCACTTATTGTTTAATGTGGTTTGTGAGTTTTGTCTTGTCCATACTTTTTTTCTCTGATAAGGAAATGTTTGATGTGATTCTGGATGAGAACCAGCTTGAAGATGCTTGTGAACACCTAGCTGACTATTTGGAAGCATACTGGAAGGCCACACATCCTACTAGCAGCCACCCTTCCAATCAGCTTCTCACTCGCACATTGGCATCTGCCACTCTGCCTATCAATCCAGGCCCAAATATTAATTTACAGGTATGGTCATTTAAAAACTCAATACACTGGTTGATTATTTACTTTATAAATATAACTGTAGCTTTCAATAATCAGTTTGTTCTAGTGATTAAGGTACCCAGCTTAGAAACCAGGAGGCTATGAATTCTAGTCCCATTTCAGGCATGAAAACCAACTGGGTGACTTTGAGCCAGTCACACTCTCTTAGTCCAATTCACCTCACAGAGTGGTTGCTGTGGGAAAAATAGGAGGAGAAAGAAGTACTCCGTATCTTAGCTGCCTCAAGGTTATTTGTAAAAACAAGACAGATTTTTTTTAAAATATATTAAACAATCTCAACCCCATATCTTCCACCTGTATAATGGGAAGTGGATCAAAATCCTGCAAATTTGCCAACTCTTACAACACTCACCAGACTAGAAACTGTCAGATTTTCCATTATGTTGCATACCCATTTGCCTTCTGTAAAAGACAATGAGAATAGCAGAAGGGCAAATGAATTCTCTGAAACATATTAACAATAAAGTTGGGAAATAAATAAACAAATAAATATGAAACAAAAATATGAAATGATTACAGATGCAATGCCATTTAAATCATTCCATTAATATTTCTCTCTAAAATATTTTTGAAAAATAACAATAATAGAATCCATTGTGGCCTTCTTAAGAAAAATCAAATTGACTCTCATGAAACAAATTGGAGGAAATTGCCATTATCAAATTCAGTTCTGAACCCAAGCTTCTCAATTAACAATCTATTTGTATCTACCAAACAAGATGTAATATTCTCTGGAGATCAAGTACCAGTTTCAAAGTTAAGAAGAAATTATTTTCTTAGAAATTATAAATCTGTAATATGTCTGAACAGTTCTGTCCTTGCTTTAACTTAACTCTAGGTTTGATAATGCAGACTGGATAACCTGAATATTAGCATGTTCACAATAACTGAAGGTTTTTTTATTTGCTTTTAAGTGATTTTATTGCTGAAATTAGTAAAAGTCTGATAAAGCTACACCCCTAAGGTAATGAATTGCCATTTTTAAAAGTTTAAAAACTTTACAATGATGAATATGAGATTTGATTGTGCTTGGTCCTTTTTTATTTCCATTTTCAATTGCTGGTATATATAGAGCTTGAATACGTAAAAATTCTTATTTTAACAACAAAATACTGGCTTTTAACAACAAAAATCTTATTCCGCTGTTTGCAGTTATCTTTTTCCATTGATGCCTGCTCTAAGTTTGTTCTAAGGCTTATTTCATGCCTGGTTCATTCTTGTATTGCCAGGTTCTTTCTTTTTCTTTTGTGTGAAGTGCCTCGCCTAAGAGAGGCGATCAAACAGAAATTAGCATGACTGCCAGATGTTAGGATAAATCAGTAAATAAATAAGGATTGATTGCTTTCTTTTTGGAATGAAATTTCACTTATTCTATAAAGAAATGCTGATTATAAAGTTTGAATTATTAAATTAGTCTGAGTGGATAGCCATAAATAATTGCCTTAAACCTACAATTCTGAAGCATATTTGCTCAATACAAATTTGCTCAAGAATGTTGAAGACAGTGACATTGCTAATTTAAAAGGGCATTTTTCTAATATTTACCATTTTGTTATATTGATCAGGGATCGCATGTTGATGAGAGGAATGAACAATCAATCACTGAAAGAACTGTTTCACATGGAGAAGAAGAAACACGAGTTGAAACTACCAGAAAATCTCAGCATCGCTCTTCCTCTTCAGGACATCATCATAACCATCGTAGTGGAACTAGCCGTGGTTTATCTCGACAAGAAACTGTTGATTCAGAAACACAAGACAACAAAGATTCAGCATGTATAGAACCAAAAGAGGACCATTCACATGAACCTTATGATTCACATAGAGATCATAATCACAAGGATGAACCCCATGGGGTCAGTGAGCCTAGACATCGAGAATCAAGGCATCGATCAAAGGAAAGGGACAAAGAGCAGGACCACAATGAAGGCAACAAACAACGTAGCCGCCATAAATCAAGGGACCAGTATTGTGACAGGGATGGAGAAGTGGTACCTAAAAAACGTAGTGACACTGTGGAATGGAAGAGAGATGTGTATATCCATCAGTAACATCTGCCTCTGACAGTTTTGTGTTTCTTTTGAAATTGGGTATGAGAAAGGTCCTTATAATAATCTTGATTTTTTTCACTGCAGAATGTAGTACCTTGTATGCTGATTTTAAAGTGCTGGTGCTTTCAAATTGATGGCGTAAAATAGGATATTCATTTTGATTAATGCTATAACTCACTGGCATAGTGCAACTACAGAATTTCTGAAGTTATGCTATGCTGTTTTTTTTCTAACCCGATTCTTGTAGCTGCCATTTGAACATATATATGTTGCCATCAAGGGAGTGGTAATGTTTTTAGACAAAATACGGCTGATGTTTAATACTTTTCCCCATTTTTCAGCAAGCCAAAATCAGCATATTAAAATTGAAGTTCTCAATAGCTCTTTTTAAAAAACAAATCTATAGGCACTTGACTTGCATATTGATTTCTGTTGCTTGTTCCTCTGGTGGACTACATTTTGAAACAGAATTCAGTCTTGCCTTATACACAGGGGATCTTAAAGTCAAAATCTCTTTTCTATATACTGGTACTGTGTACTGTATAGACAGTTTATAAATGTTATTTCTGCAGACACCTTCTTACATAAGATTGATCATACTATTTTAGAATCCTAATGCCAAGTCAGCAGATTTGCTTTTGAATTATGGGCAACTGGAAAATGGGTAGCACTGTTCACTCCAGACACACTTTCTTATACTTAGTGTAAATACCACTTTAGATAACAGGCTGGATTTTTCTTGCAAACCTATTATCTTTGCATTTTAAATCTATGGCAAAAATAATGTGACACTATAAATGGTCCTGCTGTGCACATTACTTAACCAATTGCTCTGACAGCACAGTTTTTTTTCAACTTGACGGACAATAGTTGACATAATGTATAAGCATGTGTGTGTATGAAAGAAGTTTGTGTTGTGTATGAGAAAGGGAGAGAAAGAAAGAAAGCTTATTAAAATTACCTGAGGATATTCCATATCTTATGAATCTGCCATAATTATCGTATGTTTATGCTTAGGTGTAAGATCTTGTCAAGAAGGAGATATGGATGGTTATTCTTTTTATAGAAGAAGCATACCATTTTCTGCTTCAAGCATGATCTTGGCTTCTGAATGAGGAAACTAGGATTAAATCATAATGCATCAATTAGCTCCAAGTATAGATTATTCTAAAATCTGTGTGCTTTTATTTATTTTTTCTTGCTGTTTTTAACTCAGAAGCTCAAGATTGCAGGCAAGTGACATGGGAAAATTTATGACTAACAGGTAGTTGGGAAAGCATCAATCTGCTGGCTTTTTTTTTATTTTATATTTTGAGGATCCAGGAAAGTTAAAAACACAAGCAAATGTGACTGAGAGTATTTCACTGGAAATGTAAACTTTTTGTGTTCTAGAGTATTTGTTTTAGTAAGGCAAGTTTACACAACTTGTGGAGAGTTATTTTGGTGGAAAATAAATTTTGTAGCTTCTCTGCTTTTTTCTATATTTGACCATCTTTCTATTCTAATCAACTTGTACATTTATCTTTTACTTCTGGGCTTTACTGTTACAAGGTTGCTGAACCATTATGATAATTTCTACATTTTTGTCAGAAACAAATAGTACTACAAATGAAATGTCATTGCATTTTCAAGTGATACTGTAAATAATTGTAGTATTTACAGTATATATATATATGTATGTGTGTGTGTGTATATACACACACACACACACACACACACACACACACACACACATACACACATACATTCCTTGTGCATGGACAGGCTAGCTTTAGTTCTGCCCAGCATCTTTATTAAATAAGTATTATAGAAAAGAATAAGAATAAAGGAATAATATTAAGCAAATTGACTTAACATACAAAGCGTAAATAAGATTTATTTATTTTGGGAGAGAAACATCATTGTCACTAAAAACATGTATTCAATTCTCCTGAAAATTCTCCTTAACATGTATGAAAACTTTGTCTTTCATAAATATGCAACATATTGAAATATTTGGGGTAAATTCCTCAAATATAGGCATAGTTTCAAAATGTACTGCAGATAGTATTTCAGTGTTATATTCGTAAATTAACTATGTACATAGTGTCTTAATATGTAAAAATCTCTATTGCAGAAGAAATTAGTATTTGACTTCATACTTTTCATTCTAATATCCAAGCTACAAGACCAAATTTTGTATTGGAATCTTGTGGCTACGAAGAAATATATATACATGAAAAAGAAGATAACTAAAGTATGAAAAGAGAAACAAGTGCAACCTGGTAATTCCAAAGAGTAATTATCAGGAAATATAAATATAATTGCAGAATTAAAGGAACATGAAAAGTAATGTCTCTTTTGAGTTGAACTCAGCTCCCTGGGATTTAATAGATATACCCATGTAGTTTTATTGGCAAAAATATAAAAGGGTTTACCGTTGCTGCCCTCTGCATGCTTTTTTCTAGAATCATAGAATTGCCATACATATAAGAGGTTATCAAGTCCAATTCCTTGCACACTGCAGTAATATGCATTGGAACATTTTTGATAGATGATTATCCAGATTGTTTGAAAAGTCAGATGAAGGAGTAAAAAGCACTTCATGCAGTAACCTAATTCACTGATTGATAATTCCTATTTTCAAGAAACTTTTCCTAATGTCTAATATGTCTTTGAAGTTTCGTTCCATCAGTTTTAATTTTACTTCCTGGTGCAAGTCAGAATAAGTTTTAACCCTTTACAATGTAACAGCATTTAAGATATTTGAAGACCACTATCATGTACCTTTTCAGTTCTTCTCTTCTTCAAATTAAATTTACTTAGGTCTTTTAATTGTTTCTCATAGAACTTAGTTTGCAGTCTTGGTGGTCCTTCTCTGGATTTGCTTCAGTTTATTTAAAATTTATATGGCCATCCATCTCACCAATAAGTGACTCTGGGTAATGAATAACAGAAAATAATTAATCTGTATTTTTTAAAAAATGGACAGAACTGAATGCAATACCCCGAGTGAGATCTAACCAAGGCAGAGTAGAGCAAAATAATTATTTTCCATAGTCTGGACTGCTAGTACTTTTATAATCTGGACTTCTACTACTACTTCAGTTTGTTCGGGATGGGGGGTGGGGGGAGTCATTTTCCAACTAAGTTTTCAAAGCCCCCAAATATCCAGGTTCTTATTCCTCAAGATAGAAATGTATATTGGTAGCAAAACTAAATGCAGATCTACCCTTACGCATATTCTAGGATCTTTCAAAATGAATAAAAACAACTGTTGTACAAGCTTAGGAATAATTTCCCCACCAGCTATATTGATATGAGAGATCATACCAACTTCTTTGCCTCTCTCAGCAAATTAAAATATAAGATACATAAAATCTTAGGTTAAAATACATTATTTTGATAGAGGTAAAACATTTAAAATAAACAATTGTTCACTGTAGGACAGTAGACAGAAATATTGTACTGTATGTTTTTAAGGCCATGTGGGTGGGAGCCCCTCAATTGCACTGAGAAGTGACTTCCATAGACAAAGATGGAGCAAAAATGAATAAAAAATTCATTCAAAGCCAGACAAGCCAGATGCTGGAGATGAGTCTCTGAAGATTGAGTGGGAGGAATCTTGCATTCCCTCAAGCACAAAAGAATGAGGACTTTCAAAATAAGGAGAAACAAACTGACAGCCAGTGTAAAGATTTCAAAATAGGTATTATGGGAACTTCCAGAGATTAACCTAGCCGTAACATTTTATATTTATTAGGTTTCTGAGAGTTAACTACAATTAATGGTCATATTTTTCCCAATTACTCTTCAAAAATGTGGAAGAAATTATGTAGCCATTCCTTTTTTGTGAGATAATGGGTTTTCCATTATGAAGCTATTCACTCAAAATTTTGACACACAGAAATTACTATGTTTTCATATTGAAAAAGCTTGACTTTATAATTTAAGTAATTTTTTTAGGATGAAGTGCTTCAGATCTCCTTTTAATACAGCTTCTTTCTGTTATCAAAGAAGTAGCTGACCATGTTTTTAGGTTTCTGCCCATGACTGAAAAAAGAGGTATTACAAGGTTAATGGAATTCTATAATAACATTTGAATTGTACAACACTATCTCTCCAATTCCTGATGTAGTACTTGTGATACTTTTTTTTTTACAAATCATAAATGTAGTTCCGAAGACAACAAAAATACTTTATATAACATATTAATTTGTATAACATATCCATATACCTCATCAAAAGATTCTCGAGTTGAGCTTTGCTAGATACTCACTTTCTAACTTAATCTTATTTTAGATGCTTAAATGCTACCGTTCCTAGTTCATTTTTCCTCAGCAGCATTAAAGCGTTCTTTGTCTTCAGCAAGGTGAATTCTATGAGATTTTTTTTTACCTTTGCTAATCTTTAATAAAAACAGGGTTTTTATTTACCAAATCACATTGGAGCGCTAACCTTGCTTGAGAATCTGTGATTCCCCAGACAATTTTTTTCAGAGCTGGAATCATTCATCTGAATTCCATTGCACACGAACAGAATATATCAGATATATCAACTAACAAAAATCAGATTATCCTTTAGGGGTTTTTTTTACATTGCTATATTCACTATTTATAGATAACATACTAGATTATGCTACTGAAGAAAATGCAGCAAACATTATGAGTTGAACGTCAGTAAGGCTACATTATTTTAATCCCTAAATAAATTATTCCAAGCATTCTGTCCCCTTATTTCCATTTTACTTCCATATGGAAACAGATTAATATTTCTAATTGTTCTATTTTTCTATCACTTTTCAAAGAGCATCCAACACCTATTTTTGTTGCAGATTTAAAATGTTTTTGTAACTTTACTCCAAATTCTGCAATTTTTTAATCATTTGCATACATTACAAAATTACTCTCTATTCCCTTGCCCAACATGATATAGTAAGATTTCAATAAGACATATTTAAATTATAAATAAAAGATGCAGGTCTGCTATTCTTATGTGTCAAAAAAGTACCATAGAACTTGAAAAAGTATAATTAAAATGATACAGTATGAAGCTAGTGGACCTTCCTTATGTTGGAGTGGGGATGCTGCTAAAATAGGTAAGGAGACCATAGTAAGAAAAATAAAATCAATCTTGATGTGGGTAATGTTGACACATACACATATTAAAATCCAAGACAAAAATGTTGGAGAGTTTTTCATAAAACATATACAATTGTACAACTGCTTTATCTCCAACATGGCAAAAATCACCAATAAGTGGTTTTAAAGCGAAACTAAAATTTAAGAAGGACATGAGTGTTCAGAAGACGTCAGAAGATTTCCCTTGCTTCTTCAGCTCAGTATTTCTTCTTTATTCTGCTCCACATCTGATATTGGAATGTCAGCATTCCTGAGATCATAAGGGAACATGTACTGTTGTGCTGATGGGACTTAATTTTGTGGAGAAGGAGTTAGAAAGCTCTCAAATTATAATAAAAAGCAGTCAAATGCTCAATACCAATTCTGATTAAATGAAGCTGTTTAATACTATAAAATTCTTTTTCAAAAGCAATCTGTAAGGTATTATAAAGTGCATTAAAATCCATTCAATTTTTATTTTGAACTAAGTTTGAAAGTAAGATTACTACTGTGTGTGATAGTAAACAAAACTATATGGATAAACTGAGCAAACCATTTTCCATAATTAGTGACCTGTTGTTAATGTAAAACCAAATGAAACTTTAAAACTTTTCAAATTATAGTAGCCCATTTCTGTAGATTTGTTTCTCCAACCTGTGGATTTCTCCCAGGAGAAACAGCTGGCTGATTTTACTGCTGCTATGGCAACTATGTCGTCAGTCTGTTGGCTTGGCAACATAGCTGGAGCACAAAGAACAGTTTGGAACACTCCAAAGGCTAAAAGGAAAGCATATATTTATTTACATTGATGTATAAAGTAATTTTCATTGCACTTTTATAAATTTTGCAATAAAAAATCCTATACAGTCTTTGTTTGCTAGATGTATCAAATCTTCATAGTTGACATTTTGCAAAGAATAACAGTCAATTCCCTGCAAAATAATTTCAGATGGATCAAATCTCTGTAGCAGTTTCAGCTGCTCAGGTGACAGTCCAGCTCCCATCATGCCTTCTCCTCCAATATGGGGCTCCTTATAGGGAGGAAAATAAAAGAAACAGTTGGTTATTTGGCTGGTCACTATTTAACTTAAAATAGAAGCTGATATTTATAAAGGTCAGTCCTCTACCTTTGCAATAACATTATTGTAATATTTTTATAGCAGAAAACGGTCTTGCTATAAATCCTCTGCAAAGAACAGTGATTCAAAATTATATAAAAAGAAAAATGAAAACTATTCCTCAGCCATAATATAAGAAACCCTAATTTAATGCCAACCAAAGTGTCCTCAGTAG
This sequence comes from Bungarus multicinctus, assembly GCA_023653725.1. Taxonomy (NCBI): domain Eukaryota; kingdom Metazoa; phylum Chordata; class Lepidosauria; order Squamata; family Elapidae; genus Bungarus; species Bungarus multicinctus. The sequence goes on from CM042840.1 coordinate 27,225,296, forward strand.
GTACAGTTTATTTCTATATACATCATCTTATTAGTGTGCTAAAAAATAACAGTAATAAAATAATAAAGCATAAATTTGCTATATTTATTAGCAAAAACTAAATATAGATGAAAAGGGACATGATTATATTAAGTTGCCATCTAAAATAATTGAGTTCCTTTGTTGTAGGTGGAAGCCATTTCCTATGTTAAGTAACAGAACCTCAATCTTAGAGACACACATGGGAATATGTCTCATAGAATTCAGTTGCCCTTCTGCTATTCTCAATTCTTTTGCAGGAGGCAAATTGGTATTCTACATAACTGTCAGGTCTATTCTGATGAATATTACGGCAACTGGACAGTTTTCAGATTCTGATCCACGCCCCACCAAGCAGGTAGAAGATACAGGGTTTAGTTTTTTTTTTTAACTTCTGCATTTACTGTTTTATTCATCGCCAATGAACCTAATGTTCCTGCTCCCTATTTTTCCCACAACTACACTGAATCATGAGTTAGAATAACCTAATCTTAGAAGGATTCCCCCACAGTCACTCAGTCAGTTTTCATGCCTAAAGGAGGGGGGATAGAACTAATTTCATTTAATCTAGCAAATCAATTTTAATACTTAAAATATATATGCTTAATAGAACTGATTACCCGATTTTAATTTGGGTACTAAAAATGCAAAAGCAATCCTTTAATGCTCAGCAAACTAAGGACAAAGGCCACTTCCTTGCCTTACTGGATTCAATACCTCAACAGTAATTTGTAGCAGGAATATATAATATTGATTTGGCATACTTTGCACAAAACTCTTCCTGATACTAAAAGCCTACTGCAATATTGTGGATTTTTTCTCTCTAAGGTATGTAGCCATCCCTAGAAATTATGAGGTCTGCTTTCCATTTCTAAAGTAGATTGACATTTACTTTCTTTCCTAAAGTATTTTATTTTAGCATTTGTACGATTTACAGAATGTGAATTTCAAAAATAAATGCAACGTTCAGTCAAATCCATCCAACTTCTGTTCAAGATGGCTTAACAATGCAGAATTTGTTTAAAAACCCAGCCAATCTCTAATTTTTACAAAATGCTACACTAGTTGTTTTTTAATGAAATCACATAATAATTGAGGAATGTTTCTTAGCTGTTTAGGATAGGAAGTTGAAAAGGCTGAAAAGACTCATTCTGATTGATATGTGCTATGATAAACCATAGTTTAGCAACATATTAATGCCTTCTCAAATGTTTTCTATTTTTTTCCCTTAAATACTTCAATTTCTTGGAGACTGCCTGGATAAGTCCTTTCAGGTTTTTTGGCAAGGTTTTTCGGAAGTGGTTTGCCATTGTCTCCTTCCTAGGATTGAAATAAAGAAGGGGTGTCAAAGTCAAGGCTCGGATCTGGCACGCGGGATGCTTAGATCTGGCATGCGGAGCCACCCTGGAAACAGCAAAAGACAGACCCATGGTGCCTCTGGAGCTTGGGAGGGCCACATGCGGCCCTCCCAGCCTCTGTTTTCAACCACGACAGCCTCCTGCAGCCCTTTGCCAGCGAAAATGGAGCTCTGTTTTCACTGGCAGAGGGCTACAGGAGGCATCGCAGCTGAAAACGGAGCTCTGGAGACCGTTTTTGCTGGCAGAGCACTCGGGTCATCACAGGCACCCCCAACATGAGTGACGTCAAGCTGGCTACGCCTACCCCAGCCCCCAACATCAAACATAACCCTCAGTGAAGTCGAGTATGACATCCCAGAGATATTACCAGGGTAACCAGAGTAGAACTCCTGGTTTCTAGCCTAAGGCTTTTACCACTGCACCAAACTGGCTCTCTATGGATATAAGCAAAATATGGGAAAGAGTTTAAAAATTACAAAATATATTTTTCCTAGGCAGCTGGATAAAATTGTTAACTACAAGAAAAAACAAAAGAAATGATATTCTTGATAACATGATAGACACTTCTTGATCTCAGCTCAATCTTTATAGATACTAAAATTATTGTAATTGGGCAAATTCTTCCACAAGGTGTTTTCAAATGACAATGTAATATAAAAATGGGAAACAAAGTTACGTAGATCAAATTTTATAAAAAAAAATTTGTTCTTACCTGTGACTTAAGTTGGAGGCAAGGAAAAGTTTCTAGTGCCCAAGCCACTTGCTCTTCATTCTCAGAAAGGGTAATTGTGCACGTACTATATACTAGGATGCCCCCTGGCTTTAGCAGTTGCACTGCCTAGGATGACAATCAGATTTTCACTTTGTAGTATTTCACAAATAACACTATTTTTTATAGATTACAGGTAGTCCTCAACTTGCAACCATTCACTTAAGAACTGTTTGAAGTTAGTCGTGCTGAAAAAGTGACTTATGAATGATTCTCACACAATCATTGCAGCATCCAAATAATCACATGATCAAAATTGGGGCCCTTGGCAACTGGCATGTATTTTTGACAGATGCACTATTTCGGGGTCATGTGATCACTATTTGCATCCTTCCCAGCTGGCTTCTGACTAGCAAATTCAGGGAGGGAAGCTTAACAACTGCATGATTTACTTAACAACTGCAGTTACTTAACAAAAATGGCAAAAAAAGTCACACAATTGGATGCAACCCATTTAACTTAGCAATGGAAATTTTGCGCTCAATTGTGGTTGTAAGTCAAGGATTACCTGTAGTTTAAAAGCTTCTTTACAGGTCAGTGGCAGAATGCACATTAATTCTAATATTGGTTTTTGAAGATTCATGACTACTAATCGTAATGGAACCAGCATAAAAATGTTGCAGAAAGTGAAGAACTCTTACTATGTCCACAACCCTGCCTCTATTTGCATCAAACCTTTTCTAGCAATACCGTGCTATGGAATGGTAAATATTATTTACCAGGAGATATTCTCAGAGGATGAGACAATAATTCCCAATTTTTTTCTCCTTTAGGAGAAAAAGAAGAACCTGAAGACAACTTTTCTAAAGAATTGTATGAAAGACTTTAGTTTCATTTTGGCTCAATGTCTTCCAATAGACAGCAGAAGACAGCAGAATAAATGAACAGTTGAAGTTGCAATTTCACTATTACAGCAAATATCTTGATTTCTCCCCCCACCCAAAAAAAAATTTTTTTTTAGGAATTGTTATATAACCAAGGTACAGAAAAGTAAAATTCTTTAACAAAATTGTTTCCTGAAACTAAGCTTATTTCTGCTATAAGGATATGAGAAAAAATGTATCAAACATAATCTTATATCAACACCGTTTGACAATCGCTTGTATTAATTTTAATAAAATATATTTTTTAAAAAAATAACTCAGTAATCAACTGACAACTCCAAACCATCTTCTTCATATTTTATTTAATAGCTTTTACTATTAAACATACCACTCTAAAAAGTTTGCGCTGCAAAGGCTGATAGGAAGTTATTTCTTTTAAAGACCACGAATAAGCCAAATTTGGCCTCTGTCCCATTCCACTGCATGGAGCATCAAGAAGTATCCTGTCAAATGACGCAGGTAAGAATGGAGGTCCTTCTGCAAAAAGAAAAAAGAAAATATTTCAAAATCTATAGCTCACATGTTTTGCATAACTAATTGTTATTAATGAAAATTTCTGAAAATTGTTAATTAAAATTCCATGAATCATATCAATTTAATGTAGTTAATACAGTAGAATCTAGTTTAATTGAACTAGTTGAACCCTACTGGCATTGGTTTAAAGTCTTTTTAATTAACAGTTATAAATAGCCATAGTATTTGGATGGAATTCTTATTTATCACTATTATTTATGGAACAAATTTATATACTGTAGCTGCATAGATGAATCCAGGTGGCTTATAAAATTTTAATTATGTTGTTTTTGCCTTTCACTCTATTTCTATGTAACAAGAAAATGTGTCCTGTTTCATTGGTATACAAGTTGATCCAGTCTCCTTAAACCTGTATCATGATGTCAAGTCAAGATTTAATATGTGTATTGAAATCCTGTGTAATAGACCAACACTTCACTTGTATTGATGGAAAACGAATCTAAATACTAACATTTTGAAGTTACATCTTTGTAGAAAGGCAAAATATGTTTATGAAGCAACTGATGTTGAAAGATTAAGCTCATTAAAAATACATTCTATCTGTTGGAGAAGTAATTTTCCTACTTTAAGCCATCAAACTACACTACACAATGATTAAAAATACAATAGACCTTTAATAAAAGTATATCCTTCTTCCTCATTTTTCTTACCTTATGTGCTCTGAGTTGCTCCTATGAAACTAGTAAGCTTCAGAAACTTTCATATAGATAGTCCTCATTTAATGATCATTTGGTGAGTTACAATGTTGCTAAGCAAATGGTAGATAGGACCGCTTTTCGAAGTTACAGCTGGCAGCGCTCCCGCAATCATATGATCAAAATTTGATTGCTTGGCAGCCCATCGGCATTTATTACTGCAGCATATATTTCAATTCCCCCACCTGCCTATACCTACCTTCCCATCTCTGCCCTTTTGGATACCCAGCACTCCTGCCTACCTCTGCACCTTTCTTCCTTTCCAGCTGACCTTTGTCTTCTTCCTCCAACTGCTGAGGTGTGCCCAGCCTTGGTCTCATAAGGCCATCAGCAGAGAAGTGTGATGTCCTTGCCTAATGGCACTCAATCCTCAGTCTAATAACTACACATGATACTACCAGGAACCCTAATGGTTCCTTTAGTGGTTAAAATGCAGTATTGTGGCTGACTCTGCCCACAGCCTGGAGTTCAATCCTGATGGGGCTCAAAGTTTATTCAGCCTTCCGTTCCTCTGAGATTGGTAAAATGAGGACCAAATTGTTGGGGGGAATATGCAAGTAATGCTTTACATTGTAAACCACCCAGAGAGTGCTGTAAAGTCCTTTAGAGTGATATATAAGCCTAAATGTATTGTTACCAGAACTATTGTTGCTACACAGTGAAGTCATGCGATGCTTTGCTTAATGACCACATCACTTAGCAACAGAAAGTCTAGTCCCACTTAGATTTGTTAAGCAAGGACTACATATACAATTTTACTCACTGCATCTTACTGTGTCATCCAAATAAAATTCAAATTAGCCTTGATATCGTAACCTGTATTATTCCATGAAACAACAGCAAAAAGTGACATTACCTTGTCCATTTATTTTGCTATCAGTAAGTGCCTTAGTACCATCATAACAAAAAGCTTTAATACAATTCAAATTTAGTAGTGTAGCATTTTGTTCAATCTTTTTCACTCTGTCTGCTATCTTGTCCAGCGCTATTACTTCCCCCTAAAAATTAAAAATCAAAAGTTTTGAAGTTTTAAACCAACATTAAAACTGCTGAAGTATAGAAGTTGATACACATAATTTCAAATAACTGAAGTGCAATGCCTAAAGCACCAGATTTACACAACATATAATCTGTTTAAGCCCCAATTCAGTATTAACCTTTAATGCCTGCATCTGAAAAAGTGTGGTGACTTTCTCCATGTATTTCAGAGTCATCACACCATTCCTCATTTCTTAAGTAACAATGCTTGACTTAATATCATGTTACAGTTTACTGATGGCAAACTTCACTAAGACAAAATAATATGTTTCATTCAAATACTGTAACATAGGCCAAGCTGTAATTTTTCCATGTTAATAGTCTCTGTGCAAGGACCCATTAAGTGGTTGCACTAAAAACTACACTTAGGAATGGAAATGGATAAAAACGTCAACACCACACATAGACACAAGCAGAACATTATTTCTGTGTTTCAGGATTGTGTTCTGCAAGCTGGCAATTTCTCCATACTGAAAAACTAAACAGTTCAATGAACATAACAGCATAGCATCCGTATTATAATTAGAACTATGAATTAATTGAAAGCACAGTGCCAAACAGCACAGCTCACATAAGTAGAGTTATCACATGGGCATACCAATGTTCCTCACTGCACAAACTGATGCTGCATTTTGAAACTTCCAAGTCATCTTCCAGAACAGTCTCATGTAAGATGCATTGCAATAATCAAGTTGTGAAGTGACATAGGCTTGAGTGCATATTTGAAGACCCGTGTGATCCAGAAAAGGATGCAACTGTATATTCGATGGAGATGTTGAAAGGGCCTCTTAGCCAAAGCTGCCATCAAGTAAAAACTATGAATCTAGAAGGATTCCTGGATTGCACATCAGCCTTGAATGAGAAAGTGTGATTCCATCCAAGGAAAAAATGGAAAATTCCCAGATCTAGCTGACCTAATATTCACAACCATTCAGTCCTAACAGTTTTTAATCAAGTTCATTGACCATCCCTCCATATCCAGGCCAAACAGTCTTCAAGCATTGGCATAGAACTTTGGCAGCTCAATTGGCCAGCCTGGGGTCAACAGATATAGTTGGTATCATTAGCAGATTGATTATACTGGACCCTAACTGGCCAGTAAACTAATGGTGTAGTTGTTGGGAAGAAAATGTTGAACTCTGTGTTATCCCAAAAAGGAGGGTTTGGGGGACAATTTATTCTCCTTCAGCCAACACCAACCAGAACGGCTCTGCAGGTAGGAAGAGAACCATGTAAAACAAGGCTTCAAACTACTATTCCTTGAATCCAATCCAGAAGGATACTAAGATTGAATGCATAAAGACTTGCCATGAAATCAAGGAGCACAAAAAAGAATGCACCACCCCATCCAAATCTGCCACAGATTATATACAAGTCGAACTGAGGCTGATTCCATATTAAATACTGAAATCTGACTGCTATGGGGTTAGATGATCTACTTTTTTCCAGGGCAATCTGCAACTAACATGGGAAGATTGGAGACAGGTCATTATCAAATGGCTGGATCCAGGAATGATCTTGAGGAGGGGGTCCTTCAGGCCAATAGCACCACCCCCTTTCTCTACCACCACAGCACAAATAATTTTCCTCCTAATGACCTAGGAAGGACCCCAGCCCAATAAGCAGATGGATAAACTAGGTAGCCTTCAAGAGTCACCAATTCAACTCAACTCAGATTACACTCCAAGACTCATACATCAGTCTACGAACTCCTAGTTCATTGGACTGTCCACTTGAAAGTTCTTAAGTTTCCTGACATTTTTAGTCGCAATAATTTTTTGCTAAATTTGTATTATGCCAAAATCTGCTTACTCTTTCTCCAAGATAAGAGTCCAGATTTTTTTTTTAGAACTCATGGCTGTTTATGGCTTATAGGTAGCATATGGTTAGTAGCATGGGGACACATTCCAAAAATGAAAAAAAAAAAAGGACAAATCAGCCAAATTCAACAGAAATTGAATTTAAACCCATTTAATTTTAATTAAATGTATATCCCCCACATATGTATGGGCATATGTTCAAAAAGCACCTATTTTCATTTAGCAATTTATTGCTTGAATTAGTAGATTTGTGGTACCTTAACAAAATCAATATCCCTTTAGTGAGTCTATGTAGCTTATTTGATTAGAAAACATAATAAATTTCAAATATGAAAGCTATGCTATTTTGAGTTATCTGTGAATTTCAGCCAATGTGTGAAATAAGCTATGCTAATAAAATACAAGCAAGTTTCTGAGGTGGAAGGGAAAGAGGGAAAGGAAAAGAAAGGAAGAAAGGAAAGGAACAAAAAGAAAGAAAAAAAAAGAAAGACGCTATGCTAATAAAATATAAGCAAGGAAGGGAGGGAGACAGAAAGAGAGGGAAAGAAGGGAGAGAAAAGAAAATAATAAATAAATAAAAGGAAAGAAAGAGAAAAGGAAGGAAGGAAGGAAGGAAGGAAGGAAGGAGGGAGGGAGGGAGGGAGGGAGGTTGGGAAGTATAGTGACTCACCTCATCATGCATTAGAGTTGCAAGGTGGGTAGTTTTGCCCCCAGGAGCAGCACACATATCCAAGACTCTTTGTCCTGACTGAGGATTTAAAACGTAACTCACAACTGAGGAGGGCAAATTCTAACAAAGGAAATGATAAAAATATTTTAATAACCCAGAGATCACAAAAATACTGGAATATTTTTTTCTGAATGTATGCCTGACCTTTCCTCTAAGAATCTAAACTGTGCATGAATGCTTGTTTTAATTCTATAAACAATTGTCCCAAATTAAAGTTATTTGGTTGTCTGGAAAAACTGTAAATAATAAAAACCAAGCGTCTTTTGATAGAAGAAGCCATTTCTTTAAAATCAATATTTTCTCTTCCTCAGAGTTTTTGATAGGTAGATGATACTTGGTATGACTCCTAGGGTTGGCTCCTATACTTATTATATTGCTTTTAACATATTATATTACTCTTTGTTGGGCAACTGTAACTGTGTTTCTCTGTCACATTATAACTTGTAAATTGCTGTAGGTTGTTCAGTGGTATAAAGTTTAATAAACAAATATATGGCTGAAAGTTCCAAATTCAAGCACTCTTCTTATGGCAGGTAGATATTCTTGCCCTTAATTGGTAGATCAAATATGAGTAGGCATAATGGAGAATTTTCTGAGAAGGCTGTTCCTTATTGTGTTTTCTAGCCTCTTCCATTCTCTATCCTCTGTTCTTCCCTCCCTCCCTCCCTTGCCATACTTCCAAACCAAGTCTTGGGGTGCACCCATCTCTTTTTCATTTTTTAAGCCTACCTATAGAGGCTAGATGAGACCCAGAGGCACTGTTAGAAATAGTAAAAGAATAATGCTTGATCTTTTGCAGGATGAGTCCTTCCAGTTCATTTTGAATTAAAAGCATTTAAAACAAGTAACATTATATGAAACAAAATCCTGATGGATGCCAAGTATTGATAGACTCAAACATTACACCAACAATACTTTAGTAGATTATACTGATATTGAAAATGAACTTCTTAGTAAACTTGAAATTGATTATATTTCATGGTTAATATTTTTAAAAATTTAACATCTGGAAACTTGTGAAATACAATGAATGGTGCAGTGGCCTAAAGGTAGAACTCTCGCCTGACAATCAGGAGGCTGTGAGTTCGATCCTAGGTAAAGGTAGATAGTTCTCTCTCTGAGCATGTTGAAAATATATCTGCTGAATATAGCTCTGCACTGGAGACAGGAAGGGCATCCGGCTAAGAAACACTCAGCTCCATTCAGTTGCCCAGACTCCACCAAGGGATTATGGGATCGTTAAAAGATGATGATGACTTGTGAAATACAATACTTTAAATGGGAACACAATAAATTGGGAAACATCTCATTGTTACTTCAAATGTGCAAATAACCCAACAATGTATTAAATATTAAATTCTACTTTTCTCCATAAAGTTTGATTTTTACAGCAAGGATTGGAGAAGTAGTCTTCCCAATCCTGATGTTTTCTGCAAGCAAACCTTGGACAAAAACATAGTGATGAGCTGATATACTTCCTTGAACTCTTGAACTGGAATAAAAAAGGAAATCCTAAACACCACAGCATTTTACAAGAAGCACTACAGAAAATGGAAATCCAGCTCACTCCCAATCAAATATATCAAATATAAAATGCTACAATCTGATCATAAATACATTTGGATTTCAAGTTAAGGTTTTTATTAGTTTACATGGCCTATTTGTTTCTGGCTTACCATGATTTCAGCCATATCACCACAGTATCTATGCAATGGCTATGTAGTATATGTGAATCCAGCCAGTATACTTGATCCCAGGAATGTATAAGTAGTCCTTATGACTACAATTGAGCACAAAATTTATGTTGCTATGAGAAATTTGTTAAATGAATTCACATTGTTAAGTGAATCACTAGAGTTGTTACATTAGTAACATGGTTATTAAATTAATCTGGTTTCTTCATTGACTTTGTTTTTCAGAAGGTTGCAAAAGGGGATCATATGACCACAGGACACTGCAATCATCATAGATGTGAATCAGCTGTCAAGCATTCGAATTAAAATCACGTGACCATGAGAATGCTGCAATGGTCATAAGTGGGAAATATGGTCATAAGTCACTTTTTTCAGTACCATTTGAATGCTGACTAAATGAACTGTTGTAAGTCGAGGACTACCTGTATTGAAATCTTAATGTTCAGAAAATAGTAATATAACATACCTGTAAAAATACATAACTGGATAACATATTGTCAAATGAAGGACTACGGTAAATTGGTTCAGTCATTTTTATTCCCAAACCTCTGAAAAACATAACAACGGAACATGAATAAATTGTCTGCTCCTCATTTCTATTTTGACATTATTTAAATGTACATTACTTATTGGGGAATATCAGATAATACATGCTATTGATTTAACACATTCTGTTTTTACTTTCAGGAACATTAATTAGAGGATAAGCCATTTGAATCCATATATTTTAAACTTATTATAAAACTTCTCTCAAATGGGTTTGTTAGGTGTGATTTAATTCAAAACAGATTGCTGTCATTGTTAATAATATCGAAATAATGTTCTTCCATAGGAATGTGGCTTTACACATTCCTTTAGTTAAGTTGGTTGATTTGTATAATTTTATTGAATGCTCTCATCAACATATTATTCAAGAACTCTAGGGAAATTCTTGTGAGATTTCTAAAAATGTTGCTTCTGTGCCATTAAAAGCATAAAATTATTTCCTATATGTTAAATAATCCAATGTGTAAAACTGATTACAATCAGTCCCTGATACAGGGTCCATATAGCATTAAGACTCAGGAAAAAGATTGGGAAAGTTATTTTGAGTCTAGGATAAAAGTGGGATGTACATAATAATGGTTATGAAGATGATAATGAAACTATCATAACTTAAAGTCCATATCAATTCCAGATCAATATCTATTTGTGGTCCCCTAAGGAAATTCCTAATTCTTATTTTCTGTAGACTGTTTCTACCTCTTTTTACATTCCTGTTATACAACAGGAGTGGAAACCCTTTCCAAGTCAACAATATAATGAAAATAATTGTGTTAGATAGGTTAAATCAATGGTATAATTTCTAACCGCCCAGAATTGTCCTACATTCCAAGACTAAAGATATTTGCATAGCTGAGAGAAAATAAATAAAGAAGGATATTTGTAATTCAGGGTTGACATGAGGGTTGTTTGTTTTCTTGCAGATATTTCATTACCCAGACTAGGTAATATCATTGGTGCTAGTCATTAGCACTGACGATGTTACCTAGTTGGGTAATGAAACATCTGCAAGAAAACAAATGGGAGAAAATTAACCACTCATTCCAAAGAAAGTCTTCAGAATTGCTTTAAGTCAATATTGATTGAACATTTCAATATTCTAAGATTTTTTTAAAAAAGACAACAAAAAAAGAGGGGGAGTATAAATCAGAATGTACTGCTAATTGGTAAATAACTGCAATGAACATGAATAAATGCTTCACACTGGGAAGAATAGTTAGAACACTAAATAGGGACAGACTGAACTGTTGCAATCTGACTATATCAACAATGAGGCATGTATTATTCCTGGTACAATTATTAATTTAATTGAAAAATATAGAATGATTCAAGTAAACAATGTCCCAAAGCTTTTTAAATCAATAAAATTGTTCCAGAGCTAAATCTTGATAAAAAAAAACCTGAATAAATTCAATACATATATTTTCTGTATAATTACTTTGTATATATATATATATATATATATATATATATATATATATATATATATATATATATATATATATATATATATATATATATATATATATATATATATATATATATAATGTTTAATAATCTTTATAAATGTTTATTAATGTTTATTTAACCAAAGGTAATAATAGGATCCCTTTGGAAGGAATTTAGTAGAACCTTTTCCTACTCATTTTATTAAAAAGCGCAAGCTTTTATGAACTGTCTTTCAATTTTTTGCTACAATGAACTTATCTGACTCTACTACTACAGTGGCTATGATCTGACTCTTTTATTCAGGCCTTATTATATTGATTTTTTTTGTTTACTAGTAGAGAAAATCTCCATCTGTACCCTATCACTATTTTTAATTATAAATATTTTAATAATATAAAAAGTAAAACAATGTTAATAATTATGAAATCTAGCTTTGTCCTTAGTGAACCTATAGTACTATCAAGGCTGCAACAGGCTATTATGCAAAAAATACCCTCAGTGGTTAACTATGAACTACTGTATTACTGAGGCATAGAGCCTATAGATCAGAAGTATCAGAAAATATTATCATTTTAATTCATCCTCAAAGATTAGTTCCTATGAGATTTCTCTGTTTCTGATAATGATATCTGAGAATAATTTATTTGACTAAGCAAGATTCAGATTCAATTTTTTTGTTGAAAAGCCTGAACATTGGAAAAATAAACCCAACAGGAATTTGGGCTAAAGTATATATACAAATTAGTTGGATAGTGAGATGACTTAGCTGTAGCTTTCTATTAAAATAAACAATTTGGGGCAGATTTTCAACCATGGTTATACACTTCTGACTTACTTCAATGGGCCATTAGAAGTAAATATTTCATTGCGACTCAGTTCTGAAATCCCATTTCCAATGAAAACTTTATTGCCGGAAAACTCTTTGGCTCCTCTTTTGCATTTCCCTTCAATATCAGAGTACACAGAAACCACACTGCCAGCTTTCATGACTGAGGAAAAGAGAGGAAAAGATATCTTTGGATTTTTGTTTCCCTTGGCTCAAGAACAAAGATGCAGACATTCACTGGGGATTTTGTGAGTCCACATACTCGAACCTCATGCGTCCAAAAGAATGTACTTGAGTCAAGATAAGCTCTGGAAAAACATCACTGATGTTTATTCCAGATGCAGACTTGGCAATGTTTTACATAACTTTTAAAGGAATACATCCTAATGTTTAATCCTCAAGAAAAATTAATATTCTAACATTATAGGCTTGCAGATTATGGAAGGGGAAGGGAGGGACTGTAGAATATTTTGGCTGAAGCATCTAAATCTATGAAAATGAGTATGAAAATGAGATCATAATAAAGCTCTGATAATAAAATTGTGAGCCAAGCTGTCCAAGATGCATCATACTACTGCCTACAAATAAGCAGGTTGTAAATAAGCATATGGGTTTTGAAGAAGCAGGATTAGAAAATATATTGACACTTTTCAACTGTACTATTGGAAAAGATTCCCGAGAATAACATGGATAGTTCAGAAAACAAATCTGGATCCTAAGATAAATAATCCAGAGTTCCAACTCAAAATACCAATGACCATATTCAAATTACTCTACTTCAGCCATATCATGAAAATTTAGATCTCTGGAGTGGTCTATGCTGGGAAGCTTACAAGGATAGCAACAGCAATAAGACTTACATGCCACTCCATAGTGCTTTATAGCCTCTCTAAGCAGTTCACAGCATCAGCACATTGTCCCTCAACAATCTGGGTCCTCATTTTACCAACCTCGGAAGGATAGAAGGTTGAATCAACCTTGAGACGGTCAGGATCAAACTCCTGGCCATGAGCAGTGAATTAGCTTGCAATACTAACCACTGCGCCACCACAGCTCCTAGATTTTGAAAGACTTGAAGGGACAGATTGGGAAAATGTAGGGAAAATGTACATGTCTATGTGAACCCACTTGATTGTGCATAATCAATTAAACAGGCATGAGAAAATATACATGGAAAGAGTGATGAAATGGGTATTGGTGGGGAGATTCTTGAAAATTCAGTTTTAACATTAAAAAATTAAAACTTATCAAAATGGCCACAACAGGATACAAATATAAAAAAGATGAAATGATGAAATGATAGAAAAGATGAATTAACAAGATGAAAGGTGTATTAACAAAAGGAAAGCATATGTTAACACTTAAACAACTATATATATTTATATATTATAAACACAGACAAAATCTTCTATGATTTGAGACTGTGGTCCTGTGGGCTAGAGGTGTTGAAACTACAACTCATTCCTGCTACTTGTACCCTCTATAAGGACTAAAGGATCCACCTTAGAATTTATTTCCCAGTTAAAACAGCTAGCAAATTCTAATCTTGTTTTTATGCACAGTAGTTATCAAACAGTATGTGTCAGTCTTCTTGAATGTAGCTAAATTTTGTTCTGCTGCCTGTAAAATTAGGCAGACTTTAATGAACCCACTCCCCATTATAATATTTTCTTATTTTGTTTTTAATTTATATTAACTCATTTTTGTTTGCAATTCTAGACAATGACTATAATAAAAATATTCATTAAACATATGCAATCATTCTTACATTTTGAAGCAGATATAATCCCAGGCGCATAAACATGTGCTCCACGAAGCACAGCACTTCCACACTGTGCATCAACAATTACTTCATTTGGCAATCTTTGCAGATCCTTTCTGCAATGGAACAGTGATATTAAATAAAATTAGCTTATTAATATTACTGTTAAAAAAAGCACTAATTTGACCACTTCCCACTCCCACCACAGTTAGATTTTTTTTCCTATTTGCCAACAGTGCATTTGCTTTCTAGCTTTTTAATTTCATTTGCAGCCTTTCAATTTTAAAGTTGCAGTTTATAATAATTGTATGTAAAAGTCACATTAAAGAATGTAAATATGTTATCATAAAACTAAGGAGTTCTTTAAAAAGTAGTAACATTTAGAGAGGGCACATTGTTGATAGCTAATCACGTACACAAAATCTGTTTCTAAATTTCTGAAATATATAACCAACTAGAGCTCCTGTTTTTATTGAGTGAAGATGCTTCAAAACAGCCCCACCCCTCATTTTTGAGCTGTGGATCAGTACCAGCCCATGGCCTGTTCCATGGCCTGTTGAGAACTGATGGAAGCGGCAGACAAGCTGTGAAGTTTCATTTGCACATGCATGGTATTTAGGTTGAGCATGCAAAGACATCCCCTGTCCCCCTCCTACTGCCACCACTGCCAGTCCATGGGAATGGTTGGGGACCGCTGCTTCAGAATACATGGTAGAACAAACAGAGCACCTCTCTGAAACTTATTACAGGAGCTGAATCTGTTTGCAGGATCTCTATATGACAAGCCATCCTAAAAAAAGACTGAGGTGCTTTAGTGCTTTAATGACTTTTAGGAACGTGCTGCATTAATGCTCTTTTGTGTTCTGAAGCACTTCTTCATAATCCAATCCAAAGCTCTGCAAATTGCTAGTAATTGCAATTTTCACCCATCATGCATCACAGCATAATAAATATTAAATATTAAAACATTGATATTCCATGGAAAGAGATTTTAGTTATGCTTTCCTTTCATTCTCCAGTTGAGAGATAATTATTAAAGAAACCCAAGTTATTGATAAATAAATAGCTGTTTTGAATAGGATAAAAATATTTCAAATATTGTGAATTTATCTTTGGTTTATCTTTTTGTCCAGGCATGTAAAAGCTACTATATATAAATCATGGTGTGAATCTGGCCTGCTTGAAACTGCTTGTCAGATTTTATCAAAGAAATGGACTTCTGGTTTGAGCTTCTTCAGCGACGGACTGAAATCCGCAATTGTGCGTGGTTTCGATCCATGCTCACCGCCGGAGCGTCCTGAGCTGGCTGGATTCGGGGCTAAGCCATCCCGTAGAGGTGGTGAAGAGGGGGGAGACCACCAGCAGGGTCAAGGAGAGCCGCATCTCTCCTCCTCAGCTGGCCATTACTCCCTTTCCCGAAGGCGATTGCAGTGGTGGTCAGAAATGTCCACCTCAAAGAACTCGACCAGAAAAGAATGTGCAGGAGGAAGATAAGAAGAGAAAGTTTTGGTTGACTGGGTTGAACTGAAAAAGTAACAATGTAAGGTACCCTAGAATTTGAACTATAAATAACAACATTGTTCCCAAAAATGATTTTGAAGCAGTGAAGGAGAGAGGGAAGGGAAAGAATTTGGGGTTTTTTTTTCTTCCCTTCCTTATACTGACAGCTAAGAGATTTAAGTAAGAAATTGACAAAAATCCACTTTGACATGAATAGGCATTTAAGCTGAAACTAAAATGTCAAAGGGATAATAAAGACTTTTGGATACTCAAAAACATTTAAAGAAGGAGAGAAAAGGAAAGAATAAAAGGGCAGGATCTGGAAAAATGGAGGAGACTGCCTAGAACTAAAAGGAACTTACAGTGAAACTTTAACAAGATTCCTAAAAGATACATTCTAACTGTAACAAAATAATAGAACCCCAGGAAGAGAAAGTGGAAAAAAAGAAACAGCTTTGGATTATTTGGATTACTTGGTGATTTTTGGATTTTTGGCTATTGGATTTAAATGACTAAAATCAATCAGGTGGTTGTTTAAAAATGTTTAAAATGGCATCACTTTTGGAAGAACTGAAAATGGAACTTAAAAAACAGAAAGAAGATGCACAAGAAGGAAGAGGTTCTTTTCGCTTCGTATTTCTATTTTTAGAAATGGAAATCTGGAACTATGAAAACAACAAGAAACATTTGTAGAACAAGAAGGTCGGGACAAAGAAGAAGCCATCTTTAATGATCAAGTAATTTTATGTGGGGGAAAAAATGAAAGTGGGGAAAGAGAGAGGAAAGTTTAAGATTTGGGAAAAAAAGAATAGTTTGAAAAATAATTACAATATTAGGAAGCAACAGAACAGAGGGTTACAGAAGAGAGAATTAGAAGTAGAGAGACAAGGAGGCAAAAAGGGGAGGGAGAAGAATAGGGGGAAGAAGGAAAGGGAAAGAAGTTATAAAAGACAGAAACAAGATATAGAGAAACAGGGAAAATGTATAAGGATTGAAACCATAAGCCTATTTAGAGATAATGGGTGAAAATTTAATTTAAAAAGGGATTCTGCAAAGGTACATAAGATAGTATTGTTATATTAGAAATAGAAATAATTTTACAAAATGTGAAACAATGTATGATTAAAATGATGGATAAAATACTTATTGTAATGCAATGGAATGTTTGTTAATAAATAAATGAAATAAAGAGAATGAGAGAATGAAATTAGGAAAGGATGGGAACATTTTAATTATTATTAATGATTTATAAAAATATAAGTGAAAAGAAATATGGAAAAAAAGAATTAATTGTGGAAAGTTTATAAGTGTTCCCAAGGAAGTATGATATTCAATTGAAAAGAAATGTTAAAGAAGTTAAGATTGTAACTCATATTAATGAAAGAATTGAATTGGAATGGAATTAGTGTCTTATTTACTATTGTTTTATATATATATATATATATATATATATATATATATATATATATATATATATATATATATATATATATATATATATATATGTATGTAAAGAACATAGTGTGCATTTTAAGAATGTACCAAGCAGAATTTGATTGGAAGTTATGTACTATATTGAATGTTATAATTTTAAAGGCATAAATTGAAGTTTAAATAAGAGTTGAATGGATTAAAAGATATAAAGGTGTCATACTCCAATTAGTAACTACAGGAGAAAATTTGTTTAATAAGAAAAGATAATATGAAATTGAAACAGGACAGACAAAAGTATAATTATAATATTTAGAAAGACATTGAAACTTAAAAAAGATATATAATTGAATTTAGATATAAGATAATTAAAAATAAAGTTGAGAAAACCAAGGGAGGGGAAAAATTATGGAGAAAATGTTAAAATAGTAATAAGATATGAAATAGAACACAAAGATAAATATGAAATTGAGTTTGTGTCTGTATGGAGAAGTGATAACCTGGGATCATGCTATTCTCAAAAAAGATGTTTTATTTCTACAGTTTTGATGAAAACCCAAATAAAATTTATATTAAAAAAAAAAGATTTTATCAAAGAAATGTGAGGGATCATCCATGGAAGCCAAACACATAAGCTCAAGTTTTGCTGTGATTTATATCCTTCATATCAAATTATGATTTTAAATGAATATGTTAATATTCATTAATAATGAATATTATTAATTCCATGTTGATAAGCAGTGATAAATGAACACATATTTTTCATGTATCATCTGTATATTCAAAATCAGGATTGGTCTAGGAATGCTTGAAATTCCCTAGAATGAAATCAAACCCGAATGCGCACACACGCGCGCACATACACACACACACACACACACAAACACACACACACAAACCTGGGTCCAAGAACAGGAATAAGTAACATGTCAGGAAGTTCTGGATGTTGTAGAACTGGAACACTAAGATTTTCATACTGCTGTAAGTTGAAGACGAGGACATTATAGTTATAATATTATATCTAATATTTAGACAGAAATATTTATGGTCAAATAAGTAAAATCTATATATAATACCAGTGTCTACAGGAGAGTCAGTATCATGCAGATTTTGATCCCCCAGTGGATATCACTACTGTATAACCTGCAATGACATGTTTCTTTTCAGAATTCAAAGATTAATCTGCTTCAGATCCTACCAAAAATAAGTAGGCTTCCAAATGGAATTGGAATACTGTAGACATTTGCCTATTGTTCCATAGCACTTAAATTTTCTGCACTTGTGAAAACACCTATGTCCCTCTCTCTATAGAAATTCACAAAATGCAAAAGGGTATCTGAAAGATGGGTTATATAATATATTCTAGGTCATTTACAGTTGACAGTACATTCTATAGTAATAGTTGAAGGAATGATTTTCTCTTACATTATTATTAGCAAGCACAAAAATAGCATGCTCTGAGTACCTTTGTTTAGGATAGACTTAATGATCCACATATATCTAACAGTAAAATCAACATTGATTTGGGATTGCTTGATAATGGAATGGAATGTAAACAATAATGTAGTTGGTTTTTTTTAAAACCCACAATGCTGATTATTTTCACTGTTCACTCTATGCTAGCCTACTAAGGAAAGCTTTAGCATAAGCTGATTCTAAACATATCCTTGCTTTGCACTGATTCCCGTTAAATGGTGAAATGTCCATTATTTATTTATCTCTAGAGAAACAATTAGGATTTGCCAATGCAGATATAGTAGAATTACATAACCATCTGCTCTGCAAATCAAATAATATAAAGCAAATGTTTTCTGAAACAAAGGATAATTATTTTAAAAAGAAGAAAAAAGTTCTGAGGTAATATTCTAGATCCTATCCTTGAATGAGAAGAAGACATTGTGCTATTAGTAGATTTAGGCCTTAAAATAAGGTATTCTGGAGCTGGAGAAAAATAATTATAAATTCAATGCCTCTTTGGTCTGCTGAGTAGCCCCTGATTTAGGTTTACCAAGTATAACAGCCTGAGGAAAGCCAATTTTGCTTCACAGGGCCATAACAACAGTTTTTTAAAAAAAAAAAAATCAATGGTACAATCTAACTCCAATTCTTACCTGCCTCAGCACACCACAGCAGGGTTTTAGAGCTGCAGATAGTCCAAAACATCCTTCTCTTGATGTTGCTTTCTCTCACTCTTGTATGCAATTTGTTTAATTACTTACAGGTTATATCAGCAGCACAATGTCTGCCTGACATTTTGATATGTAAACTTCTCATAATATTTCAACAAAGATTCTAAATAAAAGCATTAACAATTGCAATTATTTTTAATTATTTTTATTAAAGTTGTATCCTATAATTTGCCTTTATTTTATATGCAGTATCCTTGGTTACCAGTAGTGCTCAACTTACAGTCGTTGTTTCACTATGGTTCAAAATTAAAGAGAAAAAATTACTTATAATTGTCCCACTGCCCCAATGATATATGATCACAATTTGGGCACTTGGCAATTTGGCTTGCCTTTAAGATCAGCTGATAACAGATAATCAGAGTTGGAAGGGACCTTATAGGTCATCTAGTCCAATCCCCCACCCAAGCGGGAGACCCTACACCATTTCTGACAAATGGCAGTCCAATCTCTTTTTGAAGGTCTCAAGTGATGGCGCTCCCACAACTTCTGAGGGCAAGCTGTTCCATTGGTTGACTGTTCTGTCATAAAGTTTCTCCTTATTTCCAGGTTAAATCTCTCCTTGTTCAGTTTCCATCCATTTATTCCTTGTCTGGCCTACAGGCGCTTTAGAAAATAGCTTGACTGCTTCCTCTTTCTGGCAGCCCCTCAAATATTGGAAGACTGCTATCATGTCTCCCCTGGTCCTTCTTTTTACTAGACTAACCATGCCCAGTTCCTGTAACCGTAAGCTGTAGTCATTTGATTGCAGTTTGCAACTTTTGCCAATTTATAGCAAAAACCACCCATTGGGGAAACTGGATTCACTTAATGACTGTATGATTTGTGTTATAAGTAAATTTGGATGTTATACTTGAGAAACTACAGAACCAGACTGTAGCCATTTTGTGTTCGTAGAATGACCTTTTTAGAAGAACAGAGAAGTTGAGAAATATGTTTTTGTATAAGAAACATGTGGTATTGGGAAATGTCCTTGGACGAGATTCCAGAATGTAAAAGGAACAACTTGACATTATATAGTCATATTAATCAAAAATATAATTCTCTGATAATTGCACCACCGGATATCTGGAGATAAATCCGGGAAAAGGATGTTGGTATCAATCCAAATGTCAAGTAAGAAGAGGTCATTGGAAATACCCATAACTTTCCTATGTAACTATGTAACTGAAAAACAACATGTGATCTGTACTTGTTTATACCATTATATTTGAGTATAAATATATGGTCTGTCTGGTAATCAGGGTTCTCCTTTGTCTCATACTATCTTTGGTATGGGTTAAAGGGTGCCGGTACTGCAGTATCTTCAATAAAGCCAGTTACGTGTTTCAGTATTTCAAGTCTGTTCTAATTATTTCTGCTCATATGCATGAAAGTTTTGGCGAGCCAGGCAGGAGACAGGACAAGGGCTCTGGAGGTGGTTCTTCTGGGCTGCAAAAAGGGGCCCCCTGCTGCTGTTCTGCGGGGTTTTGTGCCTTGGATGAGCCTCCGTCCAGGGGCCTTGCTCCTGGTGACCTGCGTTTGGTTGACTGATTGCTGGGACCGTGCTGGCTTCCAGTGGCCATGGGTGAGTTGTGGTGCACCGGGGAGTCAGGTGAGCTCTATCTGTGTTTTTTTTATATATCTATAGATATGTTTTAGAGCCTTGAGCAGCTAAGTTTTTTTTTTTCCTATATGCATTTTTTTTCTTCTCTAAATGAAGGCTTGTTTGGCTCGTGTGTTTCTTTTCTTTGTGTTTGGCGTGTGTATCTGTGCAGAGGGATCTGACTGTGCTGTTCAATTGTTTATTCCCTTTTTCTCTGTCTCATTTCCTGTGCATAGGGGGGTGAATATGGGGAATTTGTTTTCCTGGTTACAGAAAACAGCTGTTGCTAGTGAAGTTCCTTCCATTCCTATGTCATCTCTTGGGGAGTTAATAAATCAGTGGAATGAGGCATGGTTAGTTCAGTATACTAAGCTTTTGGATACGATATGGTTAATTGGGCTGTGTACAGCTCGCTGGCCGGATCATATCTTGAAACGTCTGGATTATAGTCACGGTTTGGGGAGTCTAATGTATATTGGATTAATGCTTTAATGGATGTCTTGACTAAAAAGAGGTAGGTTTCTCAATTGTCTTATGTTGTGCCTTGGTATCATGTACACTTTACCGATCCATTTCCTCCTCTTGGGAAAACTTCTAAGAGACTTTTGTATATAAAGGAAAGTGATAAGTGGGATCCTTTGGATTATGCTGGTCCTGTACGTCCTCCTTACAATGTAGCTAACTCTGTGCAAGATGTGGGAGAAAAGAGGAGGGGAAGTTCCTCCGCAGTTTCTCACTATAGAGAGTTAAAACAGGAGTTGGATTCATTAGCAGTTGCTGGACCTTCTAGTGGAGCTATAACTAGATCCAGAGTGAGAAAGGAACAACAGGTGTTATATCCATTACGTGAAATGCCTAATGGAGTTACAGCTGAGGGAGTTCCTATAACAACATTTGTAAATGTCCCGCTTACGTCTTCAGATTTGAGGAATTATAAGTTGTCTATGCCATCTATTCAGGTTGATCCAATATCATTATCACAGAGTTAAGATTTATTCTTGGGTCCTGATATTTATGCTTATGTGGAATTACAGCATATCTTGGGATATTTTTTTTCTCCTGAGGAGTGAGGGCAGATTAGCGAGCTGGCATAGTATACTGGAATAAGACACAGGAAGGTGTAGTAAATGCGGTAGATGGTGAAGATAAGTTTCCTTTGGCAGATCCTGGTTGGGATAGTCAGGTTCCAGAGGATAGAGTACAGATGATGGATATGAAGAAACTTATTGTGCAGGGTGTGAAGACTGCTGTACCTCAGGGTAGAAATCTAGCTAGAGCATTTGAGGTAGGTCAGTTAAAAGATGAGTCTCCGGCTGAATTCTTGACTAAAATCAAGGATAGTTTAAATAAGTATTCTGGTCTTGCCCCTGAAACACCAGAATATCAGGCTTTAATGAAATTGCAGTTTGTTACTAAAGCCTGGGGTGATGTGCAGAGGAAACTGCAGAAGATATAGAGATGAGCTGAATCGGACATAGCTACTTTGTTGCAAGAGGCCACCAAGGTGTTTATTGGTCGCGATCTTGTAAAGTCTCGTCAAAAATCCCAAATTATGTTTCCAGCATTGAAAGCTGCTACAACCAAAAAGGTAGATAAGCCAGTTGGACTGGTTGCAGCTACTAGAAGAGCTGGAGGTCCATCTGCTAGAGGTGGATGGAAGCGTCCTGGGAGAGGACGGAGGGGATTTCTTTCCTTGAATAGGAATAGGGGGCAGAACGGTAGTAGACATTGTTTTGCTTGTGGAAAGGAGGGGCATTTTGCGAGAAATTGCCCGGACAAGCAAAGACTGCAACGAAGAGAACAGAGACTGTATACCCTAATTGAAGATTAGGGGGGTCAAGGGCTCCTGACGTTGGAGTCCCACCGGGAGCCTTTAGTAAATTTGACGGTGGGACCTAAAGAAATAAGTTGCATTTTTCTGATAGACACAGGGGCAGCTAGAACGTCTTTGTGTGAGTTACCTGAGGGTCTTACTCAGGAGGGAAAAATGATGATAGTCTCTGGGGTTAAAGGGGAACCCTTTGAAGTTGCTGTTGTTGAAAATGTGTCTCTGAAGGGGGAATACTCAGAGATAACATTAAATGTCTTGTACATACCTGAAGCAGGTATGAACCTTTTAGGACGAGATGCTTTGTCTTTATTGGGATGTGAGCTTATCTTTTCTGCAGATAAATGCACAATTCAGCTATTAGATAGGAGAAATATATAGATCCTATTGTGTGGGAAGAAAAAGGAAACAGAGGTGTTTTGAAACTCCCACCTGTTGAAGTGATTTTAAAAGAGGTTGCTGAGCCAGTGAGGCGGCAGCAATATAATATTTCTCCAGAAGGGAGATGTGGTCCAAAGCTAGTGATAGAGTCTCTTTTAAGGGATGGACTAATTGAACCTGCAATGTCACCATATAATACACCTATCTTACCTGTAAAGAAACCTGATGGGTCCTTTCGTCTAGCAGATCTGAGGCTCATAAATAGGTTGGTAGTAGAATGACATATTATTACACCAGATCCCTATACATTATTGGGGAGGATTCCACATGAGCATAACTATTTTAGTATAATAGATTTGAAGGATGCTTTTTGGACGTGTCCTTTGGCTGAAAACTCGAGGGATATTTTTGTTTTTGAATGGACAGATCCAGATACATATCGAACTCAACCATATCGATGGTGTGTGTTACCACAGGATTTTTCAGAAAATCTTAATTTGTTTGGACAGGCATTAGAGCAGGTCCTTGAAGGGTTTAGCCTGTGGGGATAACAGTATTGCAATATGTGGATGATTTGTTGGTTTCAGGAGAGAAGAAACGAGAGGTAGAAAAAGGCACTAATGTTTTGTTAAATTTTCTAGGGCAACAGGGCTTGAGAGTGTCAAAGAAGAAACTACAATATGTTGAGTCTGAGGTTAAATATTTAGGATATTTAATTAGTCATGGAAGTAAGAGAATAAATCCAGAAAGGATTGAAGGGATAGTTAGACAGCCTATACCGAAAAATAAGAGGGAAGTTCGGAAGTTTTTGGGATTGTTAGGATATTGTCGTCTATGGATGGATGATTATACAACTAAGGTTATATTTCTATATGAGAAATTGTTAGTTGATGAACCATGGGAGGTTATATGGAATAATGAAGAGATAAATAATATTGAGAAGCTTAAGCATGATTTAATACAAGCTCCGGTACTAAGTTTGCCTGATTTAAAGAAACTGTTTCATTTGTCGCAGTTGAATATGGAACAGCTAAGTGAGTTCTGGCTCAGGTCTGGGCTGGAAAGAAAAAGCCTGTAGCATGTTTATCCAAATTGATGGATCCAGTAGTACGTGGTTGGCCTTTATGTATACAGGCAGTGGCGGCTACAGCTATATTGGTAGAAGAAAGTAGGAAGTTAACTTTTGGAAGTGCTTTAATGGTAAGCAGTCCACATCAGATGAGAACTATTTTAATGCAGAAAGCACATAAATGGCTTACACATGCTAGGTTATTGAAATATGAAGCTATTTTATTATCTCAGGAAGATTTGCTCCTCTCACTGGACAGGAATTGAAATCAACTGAATTCCTTTCGGGAGAGAAACAAGAATGGGATAATATAGAGCATGATTGCATTGAGGCTATAGATTTACAGACGAAGATAAGAGAGGATTTGGAGGATAGCCCGATAGAGGGAAGTATTAATTTGTTTATAGATGGATCTTCTAGAGTAGAAAACGGTAAACGAATGAATGGATATGCAATTGTGAATGGAGATACGTCTGAAGTACTGGAAATGGGCACAAGTATGGATGCTCTGCACAAGTATGCAAAGTTTTTGCTTTATTACAAGCCTTGAAACTTAGAGAATGAAGTGGGTAATATCTATACTGATTCTAGATATGCCTACGGTATTTTACAAACTTTTGGAAAAATTTGGGTAGAAAGAGGACTGATTACAAGTAAAGGAAAAGAAGTAAAACAAGTAGATCTTATCAAAGCTGTATTAAAAGCAGCTGCAGTTCCGGAACGTTTAGCTATAATACATGTTGAAGCTCATAAGAAGGGAAATTCTAAGGAGATTTTAGGAAATAAATTAGCAGATCAGGCAGCTAAAGAGGCTGCCCGTAAAGGAAGAGAAGTGAAGCGAATGGTTTTAATTCCTGTTTTGGAATGGGATGGAACACCAGAGTTCACTGATGAAGAAGAAAAGCAAATGCAATTGGAAGGTGCTACTTGTGTTGATGGAAAATGGGTAACAAATGATGGTTTACAAATAGTTAATAAACTTATTATGAGAAACATAATAGAGAAAGTACATGAAGGTACTCATTGGGGAACACAGGCACTTGTGGATTTTGTGAAACGGAAGTATATTTGCAGAGGAATGTTTACAATAGCTATGCAAATATGTAGAAAATGTATACATTGTATACGAATAAATAGGAAAATGATGAGAAAAACATTACTAGGAGGAAGGGATTTAGCTGTCTGGCCATTTCAGAGGAAACAAGTCGATTATACTGAAATGCCAGCTGTAGGTACATTGAAATACTTATTAGTTATAGTTGATCATTTAACAGGATAGGTGGAAGCTGTTCTGTGTGCGAGAGTGAATGCACAAATGACTGTGAAGTTAATATTGGAACAGATATAGATATAGATATGCATTGATAGTGCATTTATGATGATAGAGGTACACATTTTACTTTTCATGTGGTAAAAAGAGGTATAGGAAAGAATTGGAAATAGACTGGCAATAGACCTGTTGGGTTTTTGCCTCAGGTGGGGTGAAGAATGAGACCTATAAAACAATATATTAAGGAAATTAATGTTAGCAGTTTAATTACCCTGGATGAAATGTTTACCTCTAGCTCTATTGTGAGTGTGTACTAGTTTGAGAAACAAAAGATGTTGAAATTTCATTGTATGAAATGATATTTGGCATACCTTATACTGGAAGTGTGGGTATGTTTAGAGTTGTATTTGAAGATATTTTATTTTGTTTAGAAAATATATACAGGGACTGTCCCAGTGTTTTTCTCTTTTAAGGTCTAGTGGACTTTTGGCGCAAACACCACCGTTTGATTTCCGAGTGTATGATTTTAAGAGTGGAGACTGGGTCCTGATTAAGCAGTGGAGAGCTTTTGGAAAGCTGAGGCCTATCTGGGAAGGACCGTTAAAAGTACTGTTGACTACTGAGTCTGCTGTTTGGACATGTGAGTGAGGCTGGACACATCGTTCGTGTCTACAGGGATTTGTGGATTCGGTTCCTGTTTCCAGTGGAAGCAAGCTTCGGAAAGACTGGACTTTTTTATTTTCTATTTCTTTTAGATAGTGGGAATAGATAATTACATGTCTAGTTTAGCTTAGGTTTGTGGAACTTTGAGATGTATTGTTGATTATTTGGTTGCATGTAATACATTTTTCTTTGTATTGTTTAGTATTTTAAGACATGAAATAATAGACTGTTGAACACAGGTATTATATCCTCTGTGTGCGGAAGAAGATAAAGAAGTGGATGTAAGTCCCCAGAGACCGGTTGTAAGTTTTGAAGTGTAAAACTACATACGTTAAGGTGGGTGGGGGCCTAGTCCATTTGTGAATATGATGTGGATAGTGATTATTGCCTTATGTGGGGTTGGCATGGAGGCGTCTGAGATATTGCCTGGTTATTCATTAACATGGCAATGGTTATGTTTCCAAACTGAACCCGACAGTACTGAATATGAAGGGCAGATATCACTGACATTGATGAAATTTATGGCTGAGGTTGGAAACTGTATAAGATCCACCTTGGATGATGGTCCATATTTGAGAAATATCAAGCATGTAACCGCACATATGACATATGACATGAGGACTTGTCTAAGAGGATGAAACAACTATATGATCGTTGTTTTGACCTGTATGGCAATTATTCTCCTTCCTATATGAGACCTAGAGCTCTGGAAGAAATGTTATTTATGCCATTCATTGAATTAAGAAATACTCTAATGAGGTTGAGGTTTTTGTGTGACAGTTGGTTAGTGCAAAATGTTCATTTAACTGGAAAAGTAGATGTACAGTTAGATGTTTTGAAGTACCAAGGATTCTACAGAGAAGTGTAAGATACTGAAAGGAACAGAGCCTAATGTGAAAAGTGAAAATGTTGTTCTGGAATTAATGAGAGTAGCTTTGAATAGTTTTTCTTTTTGTGTGAAAGGAAAGACTACAGTTACAGACATCATGTCTATTTGTTTTATAAAAGTTCCAGTGTCAGAAGAATTTTTATGGTAGAGTTTATCCTGATGATATTTTATATATTTGTAAAAGGTGATACCTTGTTTGGATTTCCTGTGAGGCCAACAAATGGACTAATCAGGAAAGCTGATACTTTTTCAGCTTATGATTGTATTAAGTATAAACGTGCAGGTGACAAAACGATTTATACTTATTTACCTACTGCAAAAGTTTTTTTTTATTGAATGGAGGCTGAAGACATAGATGGAATGACACATGTGTTGTATTTACCTAGAAGATGGTTGATGTCTTGTAGAGCATATGTATATACATTAATGTGCAATTGGTCGTTTAATGACTGTTATGGTAACTGCCCATACTAGGGGTGAACATGTAAAGAAATATGGAGAACAACGTTAGTGGTTAGTGATACTTCTTTTACAGACTGTAATGATATGTAAGTTGCGTTTCTGCTGCTGTAAGATTAAGAAACCCGAGGAAAAATGCAAGATATATAGTCAACAGGAAGTTCGGCTTATGTTGAGAGAATCTGATGATCATTCTCAAGTATAAATTGGTAATAAAAAGAAAGGGAGGAGTTGTTATAAGTAAATTTGGATGTTATACTTGAGAAACTACAGAACCAGACTGTAGCCATTTTGTGTTCGTAGAATGACCTTTTTAGAAGAACAGAGAAGTTGAGAAATATGTTTTTGTATAAGAAACATGTGGTATTGGGAAATGTCCTTGGATGAGATTCCAGAATGTAAAAGGAACAACTTGACATTATATAGTCATATTAATCAAAAATATAATCCTCTGATAATTGCACCACCGGATATCTGGAGATAAATCCGGGAAAAGGATGTTGGTATCAATCCAAATGTCAAGTAAGAAGAGGTCATTGGAAATACCCATAACTTTCCTATGTAACTATGTAACTGAAAAACAACATGTGATCTGTACTTGTTTATACCATTATATTTGAGTATAAATATATGGTCTGTCTGGTAATCAGGGTTCTCCTTTGTCTCATACTATCTTTGGTATGGGTTAAAGGGTGCCGGTACTGCAGTATCTTCAATAAAGCCAGTTACGTGTTTCAGTATTTCAAGTCTGTTCTAATTATTTCTGCTCATATGCATGACAACCACAATGATTTGCTTAACGACAACCATAAAAATGACATAAAATAGGCTCTGACGTGATTTGCAACCACAATGACTCACTTATGGCAAAAATTCCAGCCTCCATTGTGGTCATAACTCAAGGACTATCTATATCCTCACCTAACTAATAAGTAGATGAACAAAGAAGTAAAGGAAGGAAGTAAAAGACTCACCTTTTGGATCTCTTTGGAAAGCAGATGTCTTACATATTCTACAGAACCCAAATGTGTGTTTACCCGAACACTGGTAAAAGCTGGTGGATGTGCTAGGTTATTTAACAAGGACTCATATTTCTCTTCTGCTTTCAATGGACCAATAAATGTTGTAATCTTAAAATAAAAGTAAATAAAGAAATAATAATCAATAATAATAACAGCATTATATGGTAAATCACAGTACTTTAGATTTGTAAGTTATTTTAATTTATAAATCTTTAACTTATAAATTTAAATAAGCAAGTTAACTTATTTATAAATTAAAAAAGATTTGGAAACAAGTTAAAATAAATTTCTTGACATAAAGACAGGATTTATAAAGTACAATTTTCTTCTGGAAGTTCACTTGATGTTTTGCAATCATGACAGAATGGTTTTATTGTTAATTGTTGCTAGGTACAATATATATTCATTTTAATTAACAATTATATTGTTACTTAATGCTAACTACTACAGAGCTAGCTTTGGGGGGGGATGGGCAAAAGAATGGGAAATATTTTTCTTTTAAATATATTTAATTAAATAAATCCAGCTGTACACATGTATCATGAAAGTAATAGTGAAATCTGCCACATGCTTGCTAAGTTAAATCATAAAGTATGGGTAATCCTTGACTGATGAACACAATTTAGTCCAAAAATTATGTTGCTAAATGAAACATTTAAGTGACTTTTGCTCCATTTTCTGATTTTTCTTTCCACTGTTATTAAGTGAATTATTGCAATTGTTAAGTTAATAACATGGTTGTTAAGTGAAGCTGGTTTCCCCATTGACTTTGCTTGTCAGAAGGTTGCAAAAACTGATCACAAGGCATTGCAATAAACATAAATATGAATCAATTATCAACCACCCAAATTTTGGTCAGGTGACCATGGGGATGCTTCAGTGGTCGATCATGAGTGTTTAAAAAATTTTCAGTCACTTTTTTCAGTGACGATGTAACATTGAATAGTTACTAAATGAACTGTTATAAGTCAAGGACTACCTATAGTATTATTGTTTAATAAACATCTTCAGCCTCAATAGATTTTATTTAAAAATATAAATAGCTTGAAGAAAAAGGTAGCTCATTGTATTCTGACAATAAAATTTTACTTCTCAGTTGTAATATCTGACATTAAATATTGTCTTCATTTTTCGGACATTTTCTTCCTTAGACTAGCCTTGGGTATTCTTCCCCATCCACCTCATTTACCATATACACAATAGTAATTCTATATATTTATTCTGAATATTTAGATTTCACTTTGTAGCAAGATCAAGTCAGCTTAAATAATAAATTAAAATAAAATCACTATTATTTAAAATGGGTAGTATGACATATTAATTCTAGAAGAAACATCACTATACTCAGAGACACTGTCCATGTTTAGAATAGAATAGAATAGAATAGAATAGAATAGAACAAAATTATTTATTGGCCAAGTGTGATTGGACACACAAGAAATTTGTCTTGGTGCATGTGCTCTCAATGTACATAAAAGAAAAGATACATTCATCAAGAATCATAAGGTACAACACTTAATAATAGTTAAGTGGGTACAATAAGCAATCAAATTATACTAGGAAACAGTCAATATAAATTGTAAAGATACAACAACAAAGTTACAGTCATGCAGTCACAAGTGGGAGAGGATAGGCAATAAGGAGTGGTGAGAAGATTAATAGCAGTAGTAGTGCAGACTTTGTAAATAGTTGTAAATAGCAGAGTGATGGCGTTTGGGAAAAAACTGTCTTTGTGTCTAGTTGTTCTGGTGTGCAGTGCTCTATAGCGTTGTTTTGAGGATAGGAGTTGAAACAGTTTATATCCAGAATGTGAGGTGTATGTAAATATTTTCACAGCCTTCTTTTTGACTTGTGCAGTATACAGATTCTCAATTTAGTGATTTATAATACCATCATTTGGACAATATCAATCCTGCCTCCATTATGACATGTTGCCAATGCAATGGCCTAACCCAATAAATCAGTAACCCTGAAGAAGAATGCAATAATTATAAAAAATCGTAATAGAAAACAACACTGTGTCAGTAGAATATGAGCTAATATTATAAATTAAGTTCCACAGGACAGCATTCGGATAACTGCAACCTAATTTTGCTTGATGCATTGTATTTTAATCAACCAGAGTAGTACTTACCTCAGCATTTTTAAATGTAGCCCTGAGATATTCCTCAACCTCTGGTTTCAGTAAGATTTTACAGAAAATAGACATAGCTCCAGTCTATTTTCCTTTTTTCTCAGGGAAACATCTGTAATAAGCAATGTATTATTTCATCAGATATGTGTATGTAATAAGTTTAAAACAAAATCAGATGTTAATAATTTTTTCACATAGACAATAAATTATAATGGTTATATCAGGAGACCTACTGAAGAAATGTAATATCTTCCCATCAATAATGTTCTTTTATCAACAAGTCTTGTTTTACATATAATATGAAACCAGTATATGGCTGTGTGATTATAATTTAGCGTGCTGTAAATATCTATCGTAGTTTTAACCATGATTTATGGTTTTGCATATTGTGTAGATTTATCCAGTGATGCTTATTCAGTAAACCATGATTAAACTCAATATGAATTGAATTGAATAATTAATATTCAGCCAAGGAATGATGAAACAGTTTAAAATTTAACAAACTTTTATTTCATATTACATCCTGATGATTACACAAGATATCGGATGGTATCACACAATTTATGGAGTAACATAATACTCTCTATTATTAAATTAATTCCATTTATATTTTGATTTTCTACCCAAAGACATT
Organism: Bungarus multicinctus; assembly: GCA_023653725.1. Classification (NCBI taxonomy): domain Eukaryota; kingdom Metazoa; phylum Chordata; class Lepidosauria; order Squamata; family Elapidae; genus Bungarus; species Bungarus multicinctus. The sequence goes on from CM042840.1 coordinate 27,256,467, forward strand.
CAAAATAATATTACAATTTATTTGATATGCCTAGAAGCATGTTGGACTCAATGGAATATCTTCATTTTTATTTAATCATTTATTTTATATCCTGCCTTTTATTCAAATAATCCCACAAAACAGAATTTACTGCTAACTGGTCAAATTAAGACTAACCAATAACATTAGTTCTTCTGGATAGAAAGTTTGAAAAGGAATATGTAATGAGCCAAAACCCCAACCCTATTTCCCCAAATCATTTATTACTAAACTGCAGATTTACTTGCTTTTTATTTCCGGAACTGACAACTGAAATCACATAGCATGAAATTAGATGTGGAATGGCCAGTTGCTAATCTGTAGTTTTACAGCTAACTATTGCTAAAAAAAAGTGTATCAATGCCCTGGATGCTTGAGCAGGATACTTCTTATAGTGTTTAGAAAAAATACTTAATGTTCATGCAGTGCTTTCAGGTGTTCAAAGAGCTTTACATGCAATATTTGGTTATGAACTCTGCAAAAAAAGGAAACCTTTCCAATTATATCTCAATGTTTTCATTTATTTGTATCCGCATTTTTACAAATAACTCAGGACAGTGAACATATCCAACATACCTTCCTCCTCCTATTTTCCCCACAACAAACCTATAAAGTCCCAAAGGTGCTTTTTTCAAAAGGCAACTGAACTTTATTTTTTTTCTTTGAAAATGTTTTGCTTCTCATCCAAGAAGCTTCTTCAGTTAGACAGCAACATTACTCAGGTGACTTTCATGGCTAAGGCAGAGTAGAACTCATGGTCTCCAAATTTTAAGCCTGGTTCCTTAACCATTAGACCAAACAGCTCTCCTTTTAGCTTAAGAGTAATCAGATACAACCCTCTCTTTCCTTCCCAGTCTCTTTCCACTCTGTTAACCCGCCAGATTTGTGGATTTCAGTATCATAATTCTCCAGCCAGCATAATTATTATCCAGTATACAGTACTAGGAGTTCAAGTTCTAGAAGTGGAATATGAAAAGTTGGGGATTTTGATTGAATATGACAGAAGTTATGTCATAACCAGGTACCGGTTAGTCCCTTTAGTGCTATATAAGCGACTCTGAATTATAATTAACAAAGGGGACCTGTTCCATCTCTTGAAATGAAACTGAATATTTGACTGTGTTTCAAGATTTGATACTTGTCCCTCTACATATGACATGTAGTGTGGCATTGTTCTTTGGTTGGAATATTACAGTAGCTTCCACCAACATGACTATGGATACTACTATAAAGTAGCTATTATTGTTGTTGTCGTTTGCACCAACACGACCATGGATAAGTCCAATATACCATATCTCACAGGCAACAAGTTGGGAAAGCAATATAGGTAATTAATTTAAAACCATTTGTTAGTGACTATTCAAAGTTACAATGGCACTGAAAAAAGTAACTTATGACCATTTTTCATTCTTACGACATTTACAGCATCCTCTTGGTCATATGATCAAAATTCAGGCACTTGGCAACTGATTCATATTTATGATGGCTGCAGTATACTTGGGTCACATGATCAGTTGCTGAAAATGGGCCTCTCCTCTCACATCTGCTGTTGGATAAGGGACTTTCTTACTAACAAACCCCAAATTATTAGGATTGGCAGCTATTTTTTCTCCACTCTTGCTCTCAGCACAGGGCGATGTGCTGAGCCCCCTTTTGTATCCACTCTGCACCTATGACTGCACTCCCTCTTGTCCCATTAACTCTATAATAAAATTTGCAGATGACACCACGTTGGTGGGACTCCTATCAGGAGGAGATGACCTATAGGTCAGAGGTTCTCAGACTGGTCTTGTGGTACAAGAGTCATAACCTCACCCTGAACATCAAAAAGACCAAAGAATTGATTACAGACTTCAGAAGATGCAAAGTAGAGCCTCTCCCACTATATATCAATGGAGATTGTGTGGAAAGAGTTCATAGTTTTAAATTTCTAGGAATTCATATTTCCGACAATCTTACTTGGTCGGTCCACACTATGGCCACTGCAAAGGAGGCCCAACAGCGCCTGCACTTTCTGAGGCTGCTGAAAAAGAGTGGTCTGGGTGAGAAGCTGCTGGTTACTTTTTACCGTTCTACCTTTGAGAGCATTTTGACATACTGTGTAATGGTGTGGTATACTGGATAAGAAGATGATCCAGAGAGTTGTAAACACAGCACAAAAAATCATTGGTTGCTCTTTCTTCTTTGGAAGAGATTGCGAAGACCAGACTCCTCTCTAGAGCCCTAAAAATCTCCATCCTGGTCATTCACATTTCGAATTAGGGAGACATTATAGGTGTCTTAAAATGAGAATAGACTGAGAAAGAGTTTCTTTTCCAAGGCAATAATTGTCTTGAATCAAACAGTGCATTTGTGATTTAGTCCTATGTATATAGTGGCATTTTTAAACTATTTAACTTATTAAATGTTTTAGATAGGTTTAAGACTAGGTGTTTTTTTTATTATTATTATTTTAATTTTTAAATACTCTGTAGTGTGATTGTGATGTGGTACTTGGGGCACTGTGCTGGAGTAGCTTTCAAATTTCATTGTATTCGTGGAATGCAATGACAATAAAGTATTCTATTCTATTCTTTTGTGACCTTCTGACAAGCAGTCAATGGGAAAGCCAGATTCACTTAACAATTTTTTTTTACTAACTTAACAACTGCAGTGGTTCACTTAACAACTATGGCAAGAAAGATCATAAAATGGGGCAAAACGTACTTAACTGTTTTGCTTAGCATCAGAAATTTTGGGCTGAATTGTGATCACAAGTTGAGGACTACCTGTAATACATTATTCACCAGGTTCCTAACTTTTGTCTTTCAAGGGCCTTTTCTGAGTGGCTCTTTGCAGATGTTAAGAGAAGGACTATAAAATTTTTTCTTCTCTGTGATGCTCCTTGAAGAGGTGAGAAAGATGAAATGACTGTTCAGCTCTGGGAATGTAGAAAGGGTGGAAGAAACTCAGAATAGCCCCACCTGTTGTCCTTAAAAGGAGACAATGAAAACGTTCTGACAAGGTGATATTTCCTATAACAATAAGGGAGTATTTCTGGCATGCCTGCAGTGTTTATTTCTTGATCTAGCCTACTTCAAAGGATTCATATTTTGATACTGGAACTATCCAAATAGTTCCAGTTCCAATATCAAATAATGTTTGTCTTATTTCCAGCTGGGGTCACTTATAATGTTAGTTATTTGTGTTTTAATTAAGATTTTTTATTGCCTATTGCTGGTGCTAAATTTTTATTTCGTGTTATGTACATATTACACTATAAAATTCAATGGTATAGAAGTTTAACAAACTGTTCAGAATATTATCTTACTTCTGCTTCTATGATCTATTGGGATCAATCTTAATGTTCCATATAGAAAACAACATTAGCATGGTTAAATATATGTTATTATACTCCTCAATTTTTATTCAGGGTAATCTGCCTACAGACAAGAGCCTGCCTCTTTTGATCAATAAAGCATACTGGCATCTCTTATATGCCCACTTTACAGAAGCCTAATGCCTTGTCAAAAGAACCTTGTATATTTTTGAAGAATCAGACTTAAATAAATAGCTGAGCATCAATAACATGGAAACAAAGACTATGAAAATATTAAGTTTACTTTAAAAGTTTTATTAGGTGATTTCAAATGCAGAATACAAGGATTCTGTATTTCTATCACTCTGCTTCAAATAAAACATTTCTTCATTTTACACAAATAGCAGTTCTAGGATGCAGAGTCATTAAGAAGGACCCATGATGTAATCCAATTCTCCCCTCTTCACTTAGAACCGCCCTTCTGTATAGCCTTGCTGACCTTGGTGTCCTCCAGCTTTGCTGACTAAAATCCCCACTCTTCTTAAGATGTTATTTTGAGAGATCATCCTCTTTGTGACTAATCCCATTAACAGAGGCTGCAGAGACTCATTTTAAGACTCATCATGAATGCTGAGCTTCCATCCCTATATAATCCATCTGGTCAGGGACGGATGGAGTATTTTGCGAGTTGTATCCAGCCCAACACACTGGAGAAGCCAATACCTTCCCTCAACACTGTTCAACTATTTACAAAGTGTACACTACTATTACTGTTAATCTTCTCATCACACCTTAACACCCATCCCCTCCCACTTGTGACTGTAACTTTGTTGCTTGTATCCTCTGTTTCCTAGTATGATTTGATGTTAATTGTACCCTATGACTATCATTAAGTGTTGTACATTATGATTCTTGATTCTTAACGAATGTTCCTTCTTTATGTATACTGAGAGTATTTACACCAAGACAAATTCCTTGTGTGTCCAATCACACTTGGCCAATAAAGTATTCTATTCTATCTATTCTATACAGCCGCTTTTCCCGTCTTTCCGGGGAGCAAGAGTTTGCTCTTCCGAACTAACGCAACACTACAAACGGAAACGTCTCCTAGTTTCGGGAGGGAGGGAAGGTAGAGCGGAAAGAAAAGAGCGGCCATCTTTGAATAGGTTTCAGTGACCAAACCTATCAAGTTCCAACTCAGGAATGTTAACAACCTGGGCGCCCTCTGCTGACGAGCGCCAGACCCTTTTTTTCTCCTAACGCGCCGGAACTACAACTCCCAGAATTCCCAGCTGGGAATTTGGGAAAAGTAATCGGAGAGCCTGAGCGCGAAAAACATGTTTTCTGTTCCTCACCTCCTCCTTCTTCGATCCCACCTTTTGCTTTCCTTCTTCCGGCCAGCCCGCTCGGCCTCATCCGGGGCACCAAAGGAACTCCTACCCTGCTTCGGCCCAGCCCAGCCAGGGTCGCTGTTGCCGCCTCCTGAGGTAGAGGGAGAGGCGTAGCTGCAACTTGGCATGCGCCTACTGGGCATCAAGCTGCGCTGAGACTCATGAGGCGTTTTGCGAACCTGGAGCCCCTGAAATGCATTAGGATTATGAATTGCAGTGTTCCCAATGGCCAGACGGGTGGGGAATTCTGGGAAATTGGGTCCCTGGAGTTCTTCAACTGGAGGAATGCCAGCATCTGTTGTTTCTTCTCTGGTTGGATTGACAGCAGGTAAAAGCACAGTGTTCGTAGGATGAGCGATCATGTTCGCTTAGGAATTCTGGGAGTTGAAGTTCACAAGTTTTAAACTTTCCAAGATTGAAGACCCTTGATTTAAAAAGATTGCTTTTGAAAGAAGAGCCTAGCCTACCATTTTTATGCACAACTCTCATTTGTATATCTTTTAAGCATTTTGCAAAGAAGCAAAAAAAACAAAACTTTCAGCTTGCTGTTTATATTGGAGGTTTGGTTGCTCTGTTGTAGCTAGAAGGAAAGAATAAACTACCAGCAAGTTGACAGCACTTCATTACAATGGCAATAAATGTACCATTGGAAGAATTGGACCAATTAGCGATAGATCAACATGGAAAAAACTATTTACATACTTGTCAGGAGTCAGTAACATCTAATCAATACATCTGTTGTAGAAGGATGTTTGCCCATAATTTGATGGCATCCTTAATCTGGGCTGTAGAAATCAAGAAGACAGCAAAAGACTGGCAAAAGTTCTTTTCTCTCATCTAGTGGTCCTTTGGATTTTTGCATCCCAGATATATAAGCCTGGCTCTCGGGTTTCTTCAAGATACCTTCCAGGCACGTTTTAGGCACCTGGTTCTGCCCTGAGGAATCCGGTTTGACACCCAGTGATCACAGTGACATCTCCAGAACGTTGAATGTGCATAGGAGTGATGATGTGAAGGTTTGGCTTTTCTGTACTCAACTGTTGAATCAAGCCCATAATTTTTTAGCTTTTTGCAATTAGAGTTTTACATGTATTGGTTAACATAATCAACTTCCTGAAATAGATACAGTGCTACTCCAGCTCATACATTTTAATTCCTAAAGCAGAAGCTATTAGAATATTTCACTTTTCCATTATACTTCAAATAAGAATAGATTGTAAATTATGAGAATCAATGGCTATGACTCAGAGGTGGGTGTTATTTGTCATAATAGAGGTTTCTGTTGAAAAAATGATAACATTTGAATGATGTGTGTGTGGAAGTAGAATACTCTTTCAGATACTAAGGAGCCCTGAGGGTTATAATGCAATATTGCAGACAAATTCTGCCCACAGCTTGGAATTCTGTCCTAATGGATTCAAGGTTAACTTATCCTTTTATCCTTCTGAGATCAGTAAAATGGGGACCCAGATTATTGGGGGCAATATGCTGATATTGTAAACCTCCCAGAGAGTGCTGTAAAATGTGGGTGGTATATAAGTCAAAGTTCTATTGCTAATACTTCCAACTAGTACAGCAGGCTTCATACTTTCACATACTTTCATTTTGGGTGATGATTTCTCCCACTATATAGCCTACAGCCTACAGTCCTCCCCCCCCCCCCCCCCCCCCCCCAAAAAAAAAGGATCTCCAATTTCACACTTTATATTGTACAATTAAATCTGGCAAACACATATCTCATGTAGAAATGAAGCTCTCCAGGTATTGCTAGTCTTCAAATGTCCTTGAACATTTCTAACTCTCATTTGTTGGCCAGGGCAGATGAAAAAGGTTTTAACATCTGAAAGACAACCAATCACCATAATCAGACTAAAGATTATCAAAATACTGAATAAACTCTCCTGTTTTTCAAAAACTTGTATGTATATGGAGTTGACATTGAAGTATATAGGGGGAATCCTTGGTGTTTTCTTACCCCACAGTGATTGATTAAATCTTGATGTAGCTTTAATTAATCAAATGCAACACAGTCAGGCTCTAGAACAATATGTATACATTCCATCTGTGCATTAGTGCATCTATAGAAGTGTACATCTAAGGGAAATTCAATTTTTATTGGTTATTTTAAATGAATTTCAAAACAGAAACTTGAATTTCAAAACAGAAACAGTTTGTTGGTGTTGAAAGAAATATCCTTCTGGGTTCAGTTCCAAGTGGGGAAAAAGACACTGGAAACATGGAGGCTGCTTGGAAGGTTTAATGGTGGACAGGACCACATGGCCTGGAGCTCCAGAGAAGGATGTTCACATACTTCAAGGTGAGAAGATCAAGAAGAAAAAAGCCTAAGGTACTGAGAGTGCTGGGTTTTATACCCTCTGTTGGGATTTGAATTGGAGCTTGTATTCTAATTGGTTGTCAGATTCCCAGGGGCAACTCTGTAGGCTGTCCTGAGTTCCAGGCTTGGTCTAGCTTTGCTGGGTGATTATGCCCTTAAAAAGGGCTTTTGGCAATTTCTATAGCTTTACCTGGAGTTCCTTGTTATATAAAGTATTCTGGCCCAGGCCCTAATGGCCCACCCATTAACAAAGGTGGGGGTAAGTTTCTGCTTCTGAGGTGAGTTTCTGCTTCTTCGGTTTCTACTCTCTTTAGGGGAAATATTCTGCCTTTTTAATATTTCCTAGGCTATTTCAATTTTCTAGGAGAGAAGTGGGTGCTAACTTCCTACATTGGTTAGCACCAAAAAAGGTAACAATGACTAATACACCATTAGGGCTGATAAAGTAACCCAAAGTCATGCTAGTACTTGTATAATGAAAGATATGTATCTTTCAATTTCAAAAGAGTTTTTGTTTCTGTAGCAAATTCTGTAGGTTATTTGTCAGAGCTAACAAACTAAAACGTCAGTTGGAAACAAATTACAGAAATAGTTCTAAGATTCTATCATAGTTTTAGTTTATACATTTATCAATTCAAGTCATTAAAATTAAAGAGCACATTTCCAGTATGGGATTTGAGAAGTTGCAAAGTTTGAGAATACCAATCTAATCTAAATTTGATATGGCTGCTACTTTAGGTGTAATCTTTACCTCCATTTATTCTATCCATTTTTTAAAACTTTTGAATCCAAAAACACACCTTCAAACCTGGCTGTAAAGCATTATGAAGTAATATACCATATAAGTCTAAGTGCTATTGCTATTAAGTATACTTTCCCTAAACACAAAGAAATATAGAGCATTAATTAATTAATTTATTTATTTATAAGATTTATATACCGCCCCCTCTCCCTGCGGGACTCGGGGCGGTGTACAGTCATTAAAAAATACAATAATATTAGGTGGTTGAATAAATAAAAAATGAGACAAGGATTTATAAATAAAGATTAAAACCAATTTAACACCAAATTTAAAACCCCATAAAACCCTAGGCCAGACCGGCTTGATGAAATAAATAAGTTTTTAATGTGCATCGGAAGGTCAGAAGGTCAGGGATGATCCTTATCTCCGGGGGTAATTTGTTCCAGAGGGAGGGTGCCCCCAAAGAGAAGACCTGTACCCTCGGGATCGTCAGCCGTCCAGCTGGCGGCACCCCGAGAAGACCCACTCTATGGGAGCGTACCGGTCGACGGGAGATTGATGGTGGCAGTAGGTGGTCCCGTAAATACCCAGGTCCCAAGCCATGGAGCGCTTTAAAGATGATAACTAACACCTTGAAACGCACCCGAAAGACCACTGGGAGCCAATGCAGCTCGCGCAAGAGTGGTGTAACATGAGAGCTCCGAGAAGCCCCCAAAACCACCCGCATTCTGCACCAGCTGGAGTCTTTGGGTGCTCTTTGGGTGCTCTTCAAGGGGAGCCCCATGTAGAGAGCATTGGCATAATCTAGGCGGGAGTTAATGAGGGCGGATGTGAATGTGCGAAGCGCATCCCGATCCAGAAAGGGCCGCAACTGGTAGATCCTATGGACCTGATAAAAAGCCCCCCTGGCGACGGCCGTCATATGTTCTTCTAACGACAGCCGTACGTCCAGGAGGACACCCAGATTGCATGCCCTGTCTATGGGGGCCAGAATTTCCTCCCCCACAGTCAGCGATGGAACTAGCTGGCTGTATCGGGGTGCTGGAAAGCATAGCCATTCGGTCTTAGCTGGGTTAAGCTGAAGCCTGTTCCATCCCATCCAACTCCGCACAGCTTCCAGGCACCGGGTTATCACTTCAACGACTTCGTTGGCGTGGCCTGGGGTAGAAATGTACAGCTGAGTATCATCAGCATACTGATGAAATTTTACCCCAAAGCCACGGATGATTTCATCCAGCGGCTTCATATAAATGTTGAACAGGAGGGGCGAGAGCACTGACCCCTGAAGAACCCGCAAATCAGGGGCCTCGGGGTCAATTTCTGCCCCTCTGTCAACACAAATTGCAAATGGTTAGAGAGGAAGGAGGAGAACCACCGCAAAACAGTGCCCCCCCACTCCCAACCCCTCCAGCTGCCGCAATAAGATATTGTGGTCGACAGTATCAAAAGCCACCGAGAGGTCTAATAGGACCAGGACAGAGGAATAACCTCTGTCACAGGCCATCCAGAGATCATCCATCAACGCGACCAATGCCGTCTCCGTGCTGTATCTGGGCCTGAAGCCTGTTTGGCGTGGATCTAAGTAGACAGCTTCATCCAGGTGCTGGGGAAGCTGTTGTGCCACCACACTCTCAACAGTCTTCGCTACAAAGCGAAGATTGGAGACTGGATGATAATTAGATAATAAAGCTGGGTTCAGGGACGGTTTCTTGAGGAGGGGTCTCACTACCACCTCTTTCAAGGTGGCAGGCAGAAATCCCTCGCTCAAGGAAATGTTAATAATACCCTGGAACCAACCTCATGTCACCTCCCGAGTGGCTAATACCAGCCAGGAGGGACACGGATCCAGTAAACAGGTGGTAGCATTAAGCTTACCCAGCATCCTGTTAACGTCTTCGGGGGTCACAGGGTCAAATTCTTCACAGATGACCTCCCCCAATTCTGCTCTCGACCTCTCGTCCAGAGTTGCCCAGTCAGAGTTCAACCCATTCCAGATCTGAGTGATTTTGTCCAGCAGGAAATTCGAAAAGTCCTCAGCCCATCCCTACAGAGGATCCTCCTGCGCTCCTACTTCTAAAAGGGAGCGGGTTACCCTAAAAAGGGCGGCTGGACGATTTCCTGCAGACACAATTAGGGTGGAAAAGTAAGAACGCTTTGCCACCTCTATCGCCACTAGATAGGTCCTAATATAGGACCGCAATAGTGTTCAGTCAGATCTGGAGCGGGTGGCCCTCCAACCACTCTCTAGGCTCTTTTCCGATGCTTCATCTCCCTCAGCTCCTCAGAAAACCAAGGAGCCGAGTGAGAGTTGCATCGGGTCAGAGGCCGCAAGGGCATGACTCGGTCAAGGACCCTAGCCACCACCCTATCCCAGATGGCCACCAGGTCCTCAACTGAGTCATGTGTTCAAACACCGGGAAATGGCCTAAGCTCCATCAAGAACCTATCCGGGTCCATCAGGCACTTGGGGCAGAACCATCGTATCAGCTCCACCTCCCTGTGACGAGGGGGTGCAGTCTGGAAGTCTAGTCTAAGGAGCAAATGATCTGACCATGACAAGTGTTCAATAACAACGTCCCCTATACCAAGATCATCCTGCCACTGTCTCAAGACAAAAACTAGATCCAAGATGTGACCCCCAGTGTGAGTGGGGTCCCTAATTAGTTGGGTCAGGCCCAAGGCTGTCATGGAAGCCAAGAACTCCTGAGCAATCTCCGAGGTCCCATCAGCCGAAGGCAGGTTGAAATCTTCCATGACCATCAGCCTGTGGGTCTCAATCGCCAGGCTGGCTATAACCTCGAGGAGCTCAGGCAGGGCCGATGTCACATAGCAGGGAGCCAGGTATGTGATCAATAGGCCCATCTGAACCCCAGAACCACACTTTACAAAGAGGGATTCACATCCGGTCGTCTGAGGGACAGTGGATTCCCTAGGACCTAGATTGTCCCGAATAATCACTGCAATCCCCCCACCCCTCCCCTGGACCCTCGGTTGATGAAAGACCTGAAACCCGGTCGGGCACATCTCCACCAGGGGAACACTCCCTTTCTGTCCCAGCCAGGTTTCAGTGATGCCCGCCAGGTCCGCTCCCCCTTCCTCAATTAAATCATAAATGAGGGGAGCTTTATTAATTATGGACCTGGCGTTGCATAACATCAGCCGAAGGCCCGGGGCCGGATCATTCGAACAGCCCAGAGAATGGGATATAACCTGGGGGTCGGAGCACACCACCGCCCATAAACAGCGGGGACGAGCTCCTACAACATGATAAGGCCCCCTGTCAACACCATATCTACCTCTCCCACCGATTGTGCCAATAGCCATCCCTTCCTCCTCCCGGAAAGAAACCCTCATCCTCGATCCGACCACCCCCGATCCCAGGACCTCCCGGTTGTGTGTGACCCCCGGTCTGGCCCCTGTCTCAGGTGGGTTTCCCCCCAACCGCCACCTGGTTGCCCTCCCTAACCCCGATAAAAATTTGGATATAAATTGGTATAAATGAGCACCACGCCCAGAACATTTCCTATGGCCATGCCACCTCTCAGGATCCCAGGATCCGTCCTTAAGGTAAGCCTTTGAAAGTCCGGAGGGCCACATCAGGGAAAGGGGGACATTCCTCAAGGCCCATAGGTACGCAGATGAATATTTCAGCGGCCCGGCTGACCGCGGTTTCAATGTCCAGTACTGGCGATGTAAAGGCCTGGCAGGTTGGACCTGGTCAAAACGATCTTCATGTCCCATTGGCCATGATCTCCGCCAACCCCACGGACAACACCGTGGTTGTTGGAGCTGGAACCAAGGACAGGCCCAAGGATGCCCAGCCGTCATCTCCATCCCATTCTGCCGCCGTCGCCACCATCGCCAACGAGGCCACCGCGCCATCGCCGCTATCGAGGCCTCTGAGGTCGAGATTGCTGTTACCGAGGCCGCCGCCGCTGAACCAGGTGATGTCATCGGGCCTCGGCGGCGTCGTTGCCAACATCGTCGCTCTCGAGGTCGTCTGGTCGCTGCTTCCACTGTCATCAATGGGGCCACCATCGCCGGGACCACCGCCATCACCAAACCGGGAGACGCCACCAGATCAGGCCGCCGTCGTCATCGCTGCCGCCGTCGTTGAGGTCTTCGAGTTGTCACCACACCTGTTGCCATTGAGGGGGTCGCCACAGCCAAGGCCACCGTTGACGGGGTCATCGTCACCGGAGCCACTATTTGATGGCTTACATGTTTTCTTGCTCTTTTAAATATATTACTTTCATAAAAGTAGAGTTTAGATGATAATTAAATAATGGACCAGTACACCCCCACATCTATTTTATATATAACCAGACATACTAAATCTGAACTACTCAAAGTGAATAGAATTTATGAGCATTAAAACATCTTTAAATTTTAGAAATTGAATTTAAAGATGGAAGGGGAGGTACATTTGTAGACCATGGCTTTGCAAATGTTGCGAACTAAATTCCCAGCAGTCACAGCCCACAGGGAAGGAGCCTGCAAAATGTAGTTTGGCAAAACCAGGCATATTTATTCAACAATAGATAGAGATTGCCCAATCTGCTGCCCACCAAATGTGTTTGATTGGGATTCTCATTCAGGATGAAAACGATGAATTTAATTCAGTGTTTCTTTAACAACTTTTATGATGCGGACTTCCAACTCCCAGCCAGCATATTTTCAAAGGTGTTAAATTTGAGAAACCCTGGATAATCGCACGACTGGAAGGGAATAAATTGAAAGCTGTTTCTATTTTCTGTGGAGGTGAACTATATGTTCTATGATAGCTGATCACTCCCATATATCTTTTGCTTTTATAGAAATCAGATTTTTTTAAAAAACGTAGAAAAACAAGTTCTTCTTTTTGTTAACTGGATTTTGGGAATCAAATAGCCCCCCAAATATTGTCCTTTTCAAACGAGGAAAGACTCTCCTCCATGTGAAATGGTGTCCCCACCCCTCCAGGAATATTAAACGGGGGCGGGGAGAGGGGAAGAAGGACAAAACGTAGCCACTTAAAGCGAGGACAGGGATGACGTTACGGTCTGGCACTGTCCTCATCCTGCCTCGCTGATCGGAATCAGTACTGAACTTATATTCTAACATTTCCGGTTGTGTATTGAACCGCGCGGCAATACAAAGAACCGTCCTCCCATTCAGTTTCCCCGCATATGGCGGCGCTCAAATTGAAGCTCTCTGAGGGGCAAGAGGAGACTTCCCTGTTTCGCTCTTCGGGCAACGTTATGCGTTATCGCAAGTCCCGGGGCTTTACCATCTTGCGCGAACCCCGATGTAGTGACGTCAGCTCTGAGGCAGGAAGGAGGGGTGTGGCTCCGCTTGCTGCCTGTGTGTCTGGAGGGAGGAGGCGGAGGCGGAGCCGAAGCGGTTTCGGTCCTGCCTGCTTTTTCGGCCGCGTTGGGTAGGGAATACGGGACGGAGGAAGGCGCTTCGCCAGCTCTGGCTACCGTTCCGGGATGGGGCTCCTGTTCGCCAAGCTGTGGAATCTATTCTGTACGCAAGGTGAGTGACTAGATCCAGCAGGAAAGCCGGGCAGCAGCGTTGCTCCCTGCGAGGCAGTAGCAAAGGGAAAACCCCGGGGCAGCCTGGATCCGAATGGGCAGCCTGGGCTTTGGTGGCGGGCATGGTAGCAAAGGAGGGCATGGGTCCCGCGGGGAGGACCGATCCCGGTGGGAAGCAGCGGGAGGAGACTCGCCTGGGACGGGTTTGCAGCTTAGAAAGCTAAGTAAGATTCGCCTCTGTTGTGGACTTGGGATGGGAGACCACATGCAGAGCGTCCCAGAGCCACTGCCAGATGAGGACGTGGGAGAAAACGAATGACAAATCCCTTGTGTATTGTTTCTGAGATAGCGCTAGAAGAAACACATTCGCGTTGCTGAGCTTGACTGGGGGGCTTTCCCCCCTTTTTTTTATTGCCTGCGTTTTATCCTGAAAATGTCATAACTTATTCTGTCTCCAGCCACCTGTTCCCTCTTGTGAGTGGCTAGGCTGGAAAAGATAGTTTCAAATCCATTAACAGCTAACCGGTACGCTACTCCTCATGTGGACATTAAACTAGAATACCGTTTCTGAGCAATGTTAAGCGATGTGGACTTCAATTCCCAGAATTCCCCAGCTAACATGCAAACTGGTTGAGTTCTCGGAGTGAAAGTTCACCAACTGATACTGAACTGAATTCCACACAAGTTAAAGTTGTTAAGATTGAGAAACACAGATCTAAAGTAGTCAAGTATTTGGGACATAGGTCATTGATGGTGAGGTAGATTCAGGTGCTGAATCAAAGGAGAATAGAGATCTGGGCAAAGTTTCTTCTATCGTGTCTCTTGGCTTTTGGCTCCTTGGGGAGAAATTTTACTATATTAAAATGTAAAAATATAAGAACTTTTTCCATCACTCTTCCATTTTCGTGTATCTGAAATTAGTCTGGCCGATGTTTAAGTAAATGTACCATTTTAAAAAATCTGTAATGAATGCAAATAATTGTTTATAAAATTTTAAAATTCTATAAAGCAAAGGGCTAAATATCATCTAAGTCAAATTATACATTGATGGTAGACTGTTACAGTAGTGAATCATTTTTAAATGTTGGTAATGCCACATTATATCAAACTTGAGAATAAGCTTTTGATCTCTTTAATTGAAACACACACACACAGCCATTCTGCTGTAGACCTCAGTAGCACGATTAAGAAAACAAACAAATACTTCACATATATTTAGTAATTATAACTATATTCAGTAATTTTAAAATTAAATTAAAATAATAATTTCATTTCTTCTCTTATCTCCTTTGGGGTTATGTCCTCCAGAAAGAATTATTTGACCTTTGATTCAAAAAAGTTTTATGTTCCTGGGGGAGATTGCCTGAACTGTGTGAAAAAGCTTCAGCCTGTGTTGTTGGCCATAGATCTGAGAGGGTAGTATAGAAACCATTTTCTCATCTCAAAATGCTCATTTTGTTATCAGAGGAGAGTTTTCTTCAGAAGATTCAGTAGACATTGGTTGTGGTGACTTGTGTAATAGCTTCAAGTAGAAGATTGACCTTCTCCTTAGTTAACATGGAGAAATGATATGATTTGTTTGTTTTCAGCCTACAGGAAATGGGAATCTTCTATTTTGATTTAGCATGGTATATTAGCTAGATTCAGCCTTGGGGAACAATCCATGGTTAAAACCCTTGTTTTATGAGCGAACACATAATTTCAGCTATTATAAAGAATTGAAATGAAAAAGTGAGATAATAACATTGATTTTATGAATATACATATTCATGGAATATGTATTTTGCATTAAGCTGATAGGCTTCATATATATATACTGTAATTGGAAGACTTCTCAATTTAATCATGGCTCACAATCTTGATCTAGTGATGTTTCATGAGATGGAATTTCAAGTTCCTGAGCCCTTGTTTTGTATTAGCAAATAGATTGATTTAAAAGTTTAAATGATTTAAAAGTTTAAATGATTTAAAAGTTTAAAAGTAATGTATATAGGTAGTCCTCAACTTGTGATCACAATTGAATCAAAGTTTACATTGCTAAGCAAGGCAGTTGTTAAATGAATCACACCCAATTTTATAACCCTTTTCACTAAAGTTATTAAGTGCATCAGTACGTTCTTAAGTGAATTATGCAGTTGTTAAGCAGAAATTGGCTTCCTCCACTGACTTTGCTTGTCAGACTCCATCTAGGAAGATTATAAATGGTGATCACGTGACCCCTTGGGTATTGTAGCCATATATGCCAAAATATTTGCCAAGTGCCTGGATTTTGATCACATGATGATGGGGATGTTGTGATAGTCATGTGCAAAGAGCAGTTATAAGTCACTTTTTTCAGGGCTGTTATAATTTTTGCTGAACAAATGGTTGTAAATAGAGGACTACACTAAACAAATGGCTGTAAATAGAGGACTACACTAAACAAATGGTTGTAAATAGAGGACTTTCCAATATAGCTATTGATATTTGTAAAACAAATATTAGGAGGCTGTTGGTTGTCTAACACACACTCTGTACTTTTCTATATCTGCCTTCCAGACTTTATTTTTTGAAAAAAAAAAAATACTTGGGGAAGTCTTTGGCAAGTATGGAAATTAACATAGAAGCAGAATCTCTTTTATCCTGGAAAACACTTGTCTGACATCACTTTAAGTCAGATTTCCAGTCATTCAAACTATTCTAAAATGAAAGCATCATATAACATTGAGGCATATAAATGAAATAAGATAGCTATAGGACATATTAAATTAAAATGTAACTTACTTGTTAGTATTAATGAGTTTTTTAATTGCTCATTTCTATGCATTGTAGAACACAAAGTAATAATTGTGGGACTTGACAATGCTGGGAAGACTACAATTCTGTACCAATTGTAAGTATATATTTCTAGCTTTCAATCCACGAAGCTAACAATGTTGCAGTATTTCTGTAAGATTAATAAATTTCTGAGAAATAAAACCTGCCCAAAACTGAAAGATATTTTAAATTCCTGAGTATCAAATATCTCTGTCTGAGAGTTTGAATGTGTTTTTCAGCATGAGCATTCATTTTAAGCAAGAACTCGGTTTAGTTCTTCCAGTATCTTAGGTATTTTCTTAATCCTTTTGTATCAGAACTTGATTGATATTCCAGTTTATTACTAGTGGTGAAAGAATAATGTCCTATTACTCTTTTAGTTTGTTCTGCTTATTTCAAATATGATATACTATTGGATTTTCTTTAGAATATTTCTTTCCTATATTGCAAATTTCTTTATGGCTGATTAGAATTAGTTGTTCTAAAGGACACTGGCAGGTAATTGATATGCTGGCTATCAGCACAAAGATCGAGTATTGAAGTCTGCAGAAAAAGAACATTCTGGAAGGGTTGTTGAATCATTTATGCTGAGAAAAAGTGAATGAGAGAATATCAAACAGAATTTCTTATTGCAGCCCTTCTTAAGAAGATACCTTATACTGCTAAATTTCTCTTATATGATTAAGTCCATAGCATAGTACAATGTTAAGGCTTCTAATGTAACTGAACTTAGAAATCACCCTCACCATGTAATGGAGAAAGTAGAACTAAATTTTAACTGTTGTCTGAACATAAAGTCCTCCAGACATTGACAGGACAATGTGGTTTTGTATAGGACTGTGTGAGCTGATAACCCCTTTTGATTCTCATTGACTTTTGGTTGCAGACCAAATTATCAAATCTGGTAATCATAAGTGGTACTCAGCATATGACCTAGAATATTCTGATATTCTATTCTGAAACACTTCATATTTGAATCCAAATAGGGCTCAGGGGAAGGGTGGGGGGGGTTGCGGTGGTTATTAAGGAAGATCTGTGTCCTAGGAAATCCACTGTTTCTCAGACGACCGGATGTGAGTCCCTTTTTGTGAAGTTTGGTTCCGGGGTTCAGGTGGGCCTGTTGACCTGGCTCCCTGCTATGTGACATTGGCCCTGCCTGAGCTCCTTGAGGTTATAGCTGGCTTGGCAGTTGGGACCCCCAGGCTTATGGTCATGAGGGATTTCAACCTGCCTTCTGCCGGCGGGACCTCGGGGATTTCTCAGGAGTTCATGGCTTCCATGACAGCCATGGGCCTGACCCAATTAATTCGGGACCCCACTCACTTGGGGGAGGGTCACATCCTGGATCTGGTTTTTGTCTCTGATCAGTGGCAGGTATAGGGGATGTTGTTGTAGAACTCCTGTCATGGACGGATCATTCACTCCTTAGACTCGACTTCCATTCCGCACCCCCCCCGCCGCAGAGAGGCGGAGCCAACAAAATGGTACCGCCACAGGTGCATGATGGACCCAGATAGGTTCCTGGTGGAGCTTGGGCTGCTTCCCGAGACTCACACACACGACTCGGTTGAGGACTTAGTGGTTGCCTGGGATAGGGTGGCAGCTGAGGCCCTTGACCGGGTCGTGCCGTTGCAGCCTCTGACCCAGTGCCGATCCTGAGCGGCTCCTTGGTTTTCCAAGGAGCTAAGGGAGATGAAGTGCCAGAAAAGACGCCTAGAGAGTGGTTGGAGGGCCGGATCTGACCGAACATTGTTACGATCCCACATTAGGGAGTATTTAGTGGCGATAAGGATGGCGAGGCGATCTTACCTTTCTGCCCTTATTGTGTCCGCGGAAAATCGCCCGGCCACCTTGTTTAGGGTGACCCACTCTCTTTTGGAAGTGGAGGCGCGGGAGGATCCCTTGCAGGGATGGGCCGAGGATTTTTCCAGATTTCTGCAGGACAAAATCATTCAGATCCGGGACAGGCTGGACTCCGACTGGGCATCTCTGGGCGGAGGGTTGGGGGTGGATTTCGGTGAGGTCATTTGGGATGAGTTCGATCCTGTTACCCTGGAGGACGTGGACAGGATACTGGGGGGGCTTAATGCCACCACTTGTTTATTGGACCCATGTCCCTCCTGGCTGGTCCTGGCCACTCGGCAGATGACTCGAGGCTGGTTCCAAGGGATCATTAACGCTTCCTTGAGAGAGGGGCTTTTACCCGCCACCTTGAAAGAGGCAGTGGTGCGGCCCCTCCTCAAGAAACCATCCCTGGATCCAGCATTATTGTCAAACTATCATCCGGTCTCCAACCTCCGCTTTGTGGCGAAGGTTGTTGAGAATGTGGTGGCACGTCAGTTCCCTCAGTACCTGGATGAAGCGGTATATCTTAGACCCCCTCCAGTCGGGTTTCAGGTCCGAGCACAGCACAGAGACGGCGTTGGTCACGTTGGTGGATGATCTCTGGAAGGCCCGAGACAGGGATTGTTCCTCTGTCTTAGTCCTGTTAGATCTCTCAGCGGCTTTTGATACTGTTGACCACAGTATCTTATTGCAGCAGTTGAGGGGGTTAAGAATGGGAGACACTGTGTTACAGTGGTTCTCCTCCTTCCTCTCCAACCGCTCACAATTTGTGTTGACAGGGGGGCAGGGATCGACCCTGAGGCCTCTATTTTGCGGGGTGCCCCAGGGGTCTGTGCTCTCGCCCCTGCTGTTCAACATTTATGTGAAGCCACTGGGTGAGATCATCTCTGGTTTCAGGGTAGAGTTCCATCAATACGCTGATGATACTCAGCTGTACATCTCTACCCCGGCCCACCCCAACGAAGCCGTCGAAGTGATGACCTGGAGGCCGTGCGGAGTTGGATGGG
Organism: Bungarus multicinctus; assembly: GCA_023653725.1. Classification (NCBI taxonomy): domain Eukaryota; kingdom Metazoa; phylum Chordata; class Lepidosauria; order Squamata; family Elapidae; genus Bungarus; species Bungarus multicinctus. The sequence continues at coordinate 27,275,415 of CM042840.1, forward strand.
TTTTAACAGGCTTCGTCTCAACCCGACCAAAACCGAGTGACTGTGGTTTCCTGCGCCCAGATACAGCCAGCTTATTCCGTCACTGGACATGGGGGGAGAAATTTTGCCCCCCATGGAAAGGGCTCGCAATCTGGGTGTCCCCCTGGACGTACAGCTGTCTTTAGAAGATCACATTACGGCCGTTGCCAGGGGGGCCTTTTGTCAGATTCGTCTGATCTACCAGTTGCGGCCCTTTCTGGATCTGGGCACACTTCGCATGGTCACTTCCGCCCTCGTGATCTCCCGCTTGGATTACTGCAATGCTCTCTACATGGGGCTCCCCTTGAAGAGTATCCGGAGGTTACAGTTGGTCCAGAATGCGGCTGCACAGGTAATCTTGGGAGCTCCTCGGAGCTCCCATGTTACACCGCTCCCGTGCAAACTGCATTGGCTTCCTGTGGCCTTCCAGATCCGATTCAAGGTGGTAGTGATCATCTTTAAAGCGCTCCATGGCTTGGGACCCTGGGTACTTACAGGACCGCCTGCTGCCACCAATGGCCTCCTGCTGCCCAGTGCGCTCCTACAGGGTCGGCCTCCTCGGAGTTCCACCGGCTGGGCGATGCCAATTGGTGGCCCCGAGGGTGCAGGCCTTCTCTGTGGGGGCTCCCTCCCTTTGGAACGACTTGCCCCCGGAGATACGGGCCATCACCGACATTCAGACCTTCCGGCACACAGTAAAGACCCACTTTTTTTACTGGCCCAGTAATTAATTGTGTGGTTTTAAATTTGGTATTTTAAATTTTTACCTGTTTTTATACATTTTGATAATTTTATAACTCGGCCATTAATTTAATCATTTTAAATTGCTTTTAACTGTGCAATTTTTATATCTTGTTTCTATTTTTATCTGGCTGTACACCGCCCCGAGTCCCTTTTTTGGAAGAGGGGGCGGTATAAAAATCAAATAAATAAATAAATAATTTTTGCTATGGAGAGTGTATGTAACAGTTGTGTGCAACTCTAAACTAGCCAGGATCACATGGCAGCTGTTGAAAGTAATTGTCCAATGCCAGAAAAACTCATGACAGATTTAAAAAGTTGTAGAGATGCTACATTTGCATTCATCAACCTCTTTTCCAACGCATTTCCAAATTATAGCACATCCCTTTTATAAACTTCTTTGAACATTGGTGAACCACAATAGGTGAACAATATTTTTTTAATTATTTAGTATATGGCAAACATATTAAAAAGCACATCGCAAAGTGTTATGAGCAAAAGTTAGCACAATATAAGGACATAATGAAAATTCCTTCAAAGCTTTTTTTAAAGAAACAAATATACTTAATTGAGTCAGAATTATTGTATAACATTCTGGTCAGTCTTCTGGTAGCTGCATTTCAGATCTTTTTAAATAACTGTCTTTTCTTTTTCTTTTTAGTTTAATGAATGAGGTAGTTCACACATCTCCTACCATAGGCAGTAATGTTGAAGAAATTGTAGTGAAAAACACACATTTCCTTATGTGGGATATTGGTGGACAAGAGTCATTAAGATCATCCTGGAATACGTATTATTCAAATACAGAGGTAGGTGACTATTTTATTATGATTTTTGGCCCTTTATGATGTCAGGGGTCTTTTGGTACACTGTTTCATAGCCAGTAATTGTTGGGTATGTTGGACTCCAGGTTTGTGACCATGGTCTGGGGCATTGTTCCCCAACCTTTCAAGGTTGGTGGCCTGGCATTGGGGAGAAGAGGGGATGGTTTTGTGCAAGGAGAAGGTGGCGGATGCATGCATAGCTTCATTTGCAAATGGGGCTGCAAGCACTGGTGCCAGCTGCCCACATGAGTGGGGCTGCGCACACTGACCCATCACTGCCACGGCCCAGTTACGAATAGGCCTTGGCCTGTGAACTGCAACCCACAGATTGGGGACCCCTGGTTTAGGGAACAGATTTCCTGACATTGGTTGCATCTTCAGAAACAAGATGATAACAGGCAACTAAATAACAACTAACTGGGTTCCTGTCTTTATAGCCAGGTATCTTGACTTCTGAATGGCCTTTAATCAAGCTGGTTTGCAATTAGTACAAGTTAATGATGTCTAGTCTCTGGTTGTTTCTTTGCATATGCTCAGTGTTGATTGTTTATGTTGATGCTGTTGGAGATTTGTATGAAAAACCATTACAAGAATAAATATTGCATCTCACTTTGAGATAATTTTTGTTAATAAAAAGAGGGAGGGCATTATTATCAGCTGATACTAAGTTTCCATTCTGCCTAATATTTTAGTAAGTAAGATGAGATTTAAAGCAGAATATTCCTGGAAAGAGTCATAGAAAAAGATTTTGCTTGGAGTATCTGTATTTTTAAGGCTTTCAGGACACAGGAAGGGATCTTTTCACCTTGCCCATAAGTGGTACCACATGACTTTGATCTCGGAAAAGGTTGAAGAGGAAAACAAAAAATGTTTCTAGAGAGTTTCAGTGCTAAATGCTTTGATTGTGCCTGTTCCTCTTATACCATAAGATTCCCTTGCCATTTGCTTTCAGATAAGATCAGGAACTTAAGAAAGAGTGGAAACAGAAGTTATGTTGCTCTTGTTTGTGCAACAGACTTATGCAGTTGCACATACATCAAGAGTTTCATCTGCTGGGATACTGCCTGTTTTACAACACATTTCTTCCTTTTTTTCTTTAACTCTTCCTTTTTTCCAGTTTATAATCCTTGTAGTTGACAGTATTGATCGCGAGAGGTTGTCCATCACAAAAGAAGAACTGTACCGCATGTTGGCTCATGAGGTATTTCATTTAGCCTTGACTGTATTCCTTATGAATTCCCAGGATTTATTCAGGGAGTTCATAAAAATCCCCAAAGGAGGATTGTTGCTGAGAAAATTCTATGAATGAATTTGATGTCAGCATTAACCTAGTTTGGGCCAAAAGAACTTTAACCTTTATTTCTGGTCAACTTCAGTTTGTATATTAAGTGCTTAAAAGTGGATGGCATAACCTGCCAACTAATGCAGAACAGAGTTCTGATTTTATATCTCAGTTATTATAGAAAATTTGTCAAACTTCTTAGCTGTCCTTCTGGAAAGATCAAAGTATTTCATTGGCAAATATTATGAGGTACAGCAGTGGAAAAGTAATTTCTATTTATGGGGAAACAAACCTTAATAATGGCTAAAATTTCATGTTTTAAGATGTTGACGTTTTGTTGTTGTTTGCTAAGTTTACATGTCATTGTGCAGTACTTCCTAAAAAGATTATCCCTTTCTGACACAGGTGAAATGCATTACCACTTTATGTTAAAGCAATTGTCACAATTAAAGTTATAGTAGCATATATCTGATTTATATGTGTGTATATATGTATATGATTTATATGTGTAGAAATTAGCATCATAGTTATCTGAATCATCTGAATATTGCAATTTACAGGATTTACAAAAAGCTGCAGTTCTCATTTTTGCAAATAAGCAAGATATGAAAGGTTGTATGACAGCTGCTGAAATTTCCAAGTATCTAACCCTTAGCTCCATAAAGGATCACCCATGGCACATTCAGTCCTGTTGTGGATTAACAGGAGAAGGGTAAGTACTGTGATAAAATATTTTACTTCAGAGACACTAAACAATTTCTATATTTTTATTCAAATTAAATAAATATTTCTAAACTACATGATTAATATTAGCTTCTCAATTAAGGAAATAAATTGTTAATAGAAAAGAGGGGCATGATTACAGTGCCATTATTTTCTTAAAGCTTAAGCTAAATATTTAAGAAAATATGGACATATTTGATTGAGTAATTTTCAAGAAGAGCTTTGAAATTACTCTTACTAACTCTCTCCCACTTAATTAGATATTTCAGATCAAATACTTTTGGCTATGAGGCAGAATGGAAATTGATATAATATACTACAGGATAATTTTAAATTTGGGGCCAATGGATAGGAGGCAGTTATATTAAAATGAGCTATAGTAGACTTAGCTATTGTTTGCTATCTTTAAAAGTTCCACAAGTTCAAGATTTTTCTGTTCAGAAGTATTTGTTAATTGAAGAGACCTGGATTAGAGAATTTTAATGTATTCAGATAATCTGCTTTTTCCTTTAACTAAAACCATTATGTTATTGTGCCTGAGCTTGGCCTGGAACAGACTGGGGGTGGCAAAATGCTAAAGTGGTACAAAAGTTATTGCCTGCCTGCCTCCCTCCCTCTCTCCCTCCCTTTTTGGATGTGTAATCACAATAATGCATTTTGTTTAGGTTCCTGTCATTTTGTCTTTAAATAATGATCTCTTAGTGCAAACTAATAGTGCTACAATGATTAACAAGCAAATGTTTGTCAAGACTTGAGTTGTATTCTTTTTTCCCAGATTGTGCCAAGGGCTGGAATGGATGACTTCCCGAATTGGAATAAGATAATTCATCTGGATTGGAAATGTGAATTATCCCATGGACTACCTTTTTGTGGTGCACTTGTCTGCTTAGTGTAGCAACAGGTTTGATTTAAAAAAGAAAAAAAAACTTTTGAAACCTCTACAGCAAGCAATACTTGAATCAAGTGCAGCTAATCAAAACTCAGAGTATTTTTTTAAACTTTTTAAAAATGCATTAGTGTTGGATGGATAAAAATGTTCTACAACATAAGCTAAAGAATTCTGCCTTGTATAACCAAATTAGCAGTTGAAAAGGTTCCTTCTTGCAGCTTAATATCCTGTAGCATTGGTCAGTTTGTTTCCCTATTTGTTTCATGCTACAACATTAAGCTTTAAGATTTCCAGGATTATGAATTTTAAAATCAGTGGATTTCTAGGGGATGGGAATTCCAGTGTCAATATGCATAATTGGAATTCTCCAACATTGAAATGATTATTTATTTGCTATCAATGCTGTTGCCTTTTACGATCATATTTTTGCCTGAGAAAGTGTACCCTTTTTTCTTAAAGCGTATGCTATAAAAATTTTATATATTGAGGATTTTGATAAAATGATTATAGGAAAAAAACTTCATGTTATGCAGGAGGGCTAATTGTACTGCACTGTGTTTTAGCAATGCATATTTAATAGACAAAACTATTCCAGTATAACTAGAGATGTATTTATCAAATGATAGTACATGTCATTCCAGATTTTTTGGGATTCTGTGCTATTAGCCAATGGAATTCTTTAATCGAATTCAAGTTATTGATTAACAATTAAATTCTTTGAATGGTGTGAATAATGTATAAATAATAAGTTTGAAAAAAATGACTGCTAATTATTCATTTTAAAAAATTAGGAAGTATGGCTGAAATTAATTCTATTCTGTGCAAATTGGCCCATGACTTTTTCTTATAGAAAGCTGGATTATTAATGCGATTTTCTTCCAGAATTAGAACTCATACTACATATCAGTGTCTTATTTTGTATGGACTATGTGAATGGCTTGTGTTTTCATGTAAATGTCCCACTAACAGTATTATGTAGTATTTTTAAAATTCAGAGTTGTCTATTTCTTATGAAGAGGGATTTCTTGACATGCCGCAATGCTGGTGTTGCCATGTGCAATCTACACTGGTTGTGGAGGACCCTCCTTGATCTCCTTGCCAAGGTCACAGAGGCAGTTTATGGTTTAAAATTTACTTGTGATACATCTAGAAAAGGGTAAGTTGGGGAAGGCCAGTGTACCTAGGTATCCAGTATAAGCTCCAATAATGCTGTCAGGAAGTGATGCAAATTATGTAATTTCTGCTATTTGCATCATGATACTTGTGATTATTATTCCCATCATTTGCAGACACTCATTTTGATGTATCTAAAAACTACAAATGTAAACTTTTCTGTTCAGCATATTCTGTACATGAAAGCCTGAATAGAGAATTTATTTTGACTTAATGCACAAAGAATGTGTGCTATAGTTTAAGGAGGACTGTAGCTTCATGAGGAAATAATAGTTTAGAAGGCACAGTATTTCTTGAAACCTCATGTTGTATCACAAGAAAATGAGAAGCAACTGTTTGAGACATAGAAATCAACTCTTTCTATGATTTCGTAGATATGATTTCACAGATACATCCAGATAATTTTCTTGTTAACTCTGCTGAAATGGTATGCCATTATCTTCCTTGTAATCTGAATCGACTTAGTTTTCTGGCATCAGTCAAGTAAATAGTTAATTCTACTATTTCTTGGGGGAGGTGGGCTTTTCCATTCCATTCCATTTTGTAAGAGCATTTTTTAAAAAGGTGTTGAAGTTGGTCATTTAGCTTTAAAAGTCACTATTAGAAAAGGCTACTTACTCATTTTCAAGTATTAACTGAAATTATATTTACCTGGCACTCTGATAGTTAGGAAGCAAACAAGAAAACTAGGGTTATTTATTATTATTTATTATAATTTATTATAGATTTGTCCCAGTAGCATATATGCGGTAAACTCATTTTTCTGGAGATATCTTCAAATCTAATTTCAAAGGAACTTTTAATTGAAATTTAATTATTACTCTTCACTCTTAATTCTATCCATTCCTTTGATGTTGTCAACCATAAATTGGTCTGCTGTTATAGTCTTAAGTTCCATAACTTAAAGGTTCAGATAGAGCTTGAATAGAAACAATAATAATCATACAGTACCAGTTGATGGATGATTTCTTTCTGGGGCCAATATTGTTTTTGGATCTTTGGGGAGATGTGTTTTTCATTATCTATTAACTGATTGTTTACAAACTAGAGATGTCTTAAAGTTATGGGATGTTTTGGGAAGCCTCTGTTCCACTAACTCACTTTGATCTCTCATTTCCCAGATACGAGAGAGTTTTAACTATTTTCAATTCAGGGTTCTGGTAATTCTTTGCCCTGCTTGTGTTTTGTGTGAAGATACATGATCGTTTGAAAGAAAAGATTCAAGTGAGATAATATATCACAATAGATCATTTTCATTCTTTCTTTGCCTCAATTTAATTGCAAAGTTAACATTTTTTTTCATAGAGGGAAGCAGTATGTTTTTAAACCTTGGCTCTTTTATGGTGTGGAATTTGGAAAAGCTGGCCCATTTTGGCATTATCATTTCATGTGGTCATAAAGTTTTATCATTTTATATTAAATGGTGGGCATGACATTGCACTGTAATTATATTGAGGTGAATTAAACCGCATGTTATGTAAAACCCTTTGTGCTGCTGTAAAAACTGCTAGCAATGCAATATTGATTGTGGTGGGGCAAGAATGAAAGAGAGGCTGGTTGGTCAATAAGATGGTACTTCTTATTGTGCTTGCACCCACCTTTTGCATGCAAGTACGGTTGGTTCTCTAAACTGTGACCATGGATTTTATTTCTTGAATTTGGATATATGACAATTTGTATTTCTGTAATGAGCAATTGGTTCAGTTCCAAAACTCATTGAACTTGTATTGAAATAAACAATTAAAAAAATGCATTTATGTTTTGCAGACTACTTTGTTGGTCTTACTTAGGAAAACTGTCCTTTAGCAAACGAGCATCTAGAGAATTTATGTCAGCACTGAGGATTCATAAAATTGGCTAATACCACTCTCTTCACCCAACACAGTCATGTGGCAAAAATAATTCTGCACATCACCAACCTTAGTTTGGTAATTTGATTAAGGACATGTGCTTAATTCTTTTGAAATGTTACCCTTCATGTTATATTTCCAATAGCCGTTAGCTCTTGTGGTTAACTCTTAATTCCTGTGCTAGCAAGAAAGGCTTCCTATTATGTAAATACCAAGTTATAGAAATCTTTCTTGTCCTAGCACATTAGAATTGAAAGAAAGTGTTGTGGCAACTTTTTTTCTTACAGTGAAGTACATAAATAATAAACTAGAAAGAAGAAAGTGTAACAAATCTGAATGAGTACTATGTAGCCTTTCAGTTTTATCTGATTATATGCTTCAGGTAAGTTCATCATTTTGAAGACTAAATTGAAGAAGGATAAAAAAATGCTGTTGAAAGAAGATGATTTGAACATGCATACAAATTTATATTTATATTATTTCATAGAAAAATGAAATATATAAACAGATGACATTAAAAATTGCAGAAAAGTCAAATCAACTTGTTAAGTAGTCCTCAAGTTTTAATGTGTTCCTGATAAAAGTTAGATGAATTTCTAGCCTTATTTAGGAAGGCAAGAAGACTGACTACAGAAGGGATCAGTTTACTCATGTGGGAATTAAGTCATGTGCCTTTTCCTAATGAAAAGGAAATACACAACGTTTCAATTTGTACTTAATGCAAATTGTGAAACTTTGTTTTTAGAATGATCATATTCTGAATGCCATATCTCCCTATAACATATTTAAATACTCCTATATATCTAAATCCACATGGATAGTATGTTATGTTTATGCTTTGTCAACAAACTCTGTATCAAAACTATATACGGACTGTTCATTTTTATCTGTGAGAGCGTATCTATCTAACCTGTTGTTTTGGAAAAAATAAGTGGCAAAAACAACAGCTATTTTATATATTTGATGGAAACTGTTACTTGTAGAATCTCCTTATTTATCTCCTGGAGATAAATAAAAATCCCAATTTTACCAATTCTTTTAAATTATAACTTTTTGAAAATATAAACAAACCATGGTAGTTGCCTAGATAACATGTGCTCAGAAGAGAATCTTAAGTCTAAATGTAATGCTCTTGTGCGGGTTTAGGAATTTTTAGCCACTTACCGTTCTGCTAGGAATATTAATAGCCATTCAGCAAGCAACTTCAGATTCTTTCATTATTGGTCATGGTTTTTAAAATGGTACCTCATTTTAATAATGTCCAAAGGATCATGTATTTCTCTCCCTTGCCTATAACAAATGGTGTAGCTAGTCACTGTAGTAATGTAGGGATTCTACAGAATATAATCGTTCTACCTCTTACTTTAAGAGTGGAGAAAGCTATAATTCTAAATTACCAGTTGTGTATCTATGATGTTGCCAAACGTGAATTCACCATCCCAACAGAAATTTGCATAATGCCCTATAGGGGTAGACTATGCTGGAGAACTCCAGGATGTATAAAGTTTTCAACCAGATATTTAGAGTTTTTAATTATAGACATTGCAGCAAATATTTGAAGAGCTATTTATCGAAGTGATTGCTATAATTTTATATTACTCACAACTGAATCTGGCTATGGAATGTTGCCATCATTTAGAATATGTAGACTTTTGAAGGGAGCTTTACTCAACCAAATTGATTTATGGTCAAGGGCAAAATGTGGACAAAACCAAGGTTCTACACTTACACAAGAAAAACCGAAGGTACAAATACATATTAGGTGAAATCTGTCTCAAAAACAGTTAACTGTGAGGGGGATGTTGGAGTCCTAGTGAACGATCACTTAAATATGAGTCAGCAGTGTGTGGCAGCAGCCAAAAAAGCTAATACAATCCTTGGCTGTATAAACAGGCATAGAATAAAAATCAAGTGAAGTATTAATACTGCTTCACAAAGCCTTAGTAAGGTTAAACTTGGAATACTGCACCCAGTCTTGATCACACTATTAAAAAAATATGTTGATACTTTGGAAAAATTACAAAGAAGAGCAACTAAGATGATTAAAGGCCTGGAGACTAAAACATAAGAACAGTTGCAATTTGGGTTTAGCTAGTCTAGAATAAACAAGGACTAGGGGTGATATGAGGTTTTTAAAAAGAAACTTGACAATCACTTGTCTGAAAAGGTATAAGGTCTCCTGCTTGAGCAGGGGGCTGGACTAGAAGACCTCCAAGGTCCTTCCTAGCTTTATACTGATTGAGCTACATTGAATGTCAGTTTACTTCTAGGAGTTGGTTATGATCTTTAAGATGACGTGGGGAAAGGTTGCCTTTGGAACTCATCAGCCTATCCACCCAATCAAGTAAAAAGATATGTTATAGACCCTGTCATTTAAAGAATTTTGACTGGCAAAGTCTAGAAAGAGAACTCTTTCTACTATTGTCCTCTTTGGCCATTTGAATATTCTGCTCCCAGAGGCGAGATGGGTCCCAGTCTCCTGACCTCTCAAAAATATCTAAAGACTTGGCTCTGCCATTTTTTGAGGCTTGCAGAGAAACACACAGCTCTGGGGCTGGCTAATGACCTTAGGGCCCTCCTCCCACCTTTGAATTAAGTTTTAATGTTGAATTTTAAATATTCTTGCCTCTTTTTAAAAATAAATTATGTATTCAATTTTATGTTTTTAACATTTATATGCTGGCCAAAGTCCCTCTATGAAGGGACTGCAAAGATGCGTAGCTTCTAAATTTAATGGGATGGATGGATGGGTGGGTGGGTGGATGGATGGATAGACAGACAGGCAAACAGGCAGGCAGATAGACTGATAGATGACAAAGAGAGGAGTGAGTGGCGATGACAGGACAAAGAGAGGAGACGAAGAATGGGCTCGCTTCATCCCCTTTCCTTGGTGCTGGAGTGATCCTGTGGGGAACATGAATCCTGGAGAGAATCGTGACAGTTTGGGGATACTCTAGGAGCAAAGCGGCGGAGGGCGATTGCCCGCATGATGAAGAGGAAACCTTCGAGCCCAGCACGCAAGAGACTGCCATCTGAATGGTGGTCCTGAGGTCCTGACAGCTCAGCTGTAAGGAAGATAGGCTGTGGCAGAGATCAATTTGGACGGCGCAGAGAGAGATCACAGGGAATGGTTTGGAAGGAAGTTCGAAAACTGCAGAGGGTGAAGGAGATAAGAAAAGACGGATTGGAGCTCCAGAGGTGGCGAATAAGCGAGGTGAGAGCGATCGGAGAGAAATGGAGCAACAGTCTGCCTGAGAGAGAGACACTAAAAACTGTAACAAACCGAAAAGGGGCAAAGAAAAGGGAAAGTGAAGATCTGAGAAAATTGCTTTAACTTAAAAGAACAAAAGAACGTGATTGGGTTAAGTGTGGACAGTAAGCATTGAACTCCCCTAAGGAAGTGACGAACATAAAAGGAATGGCTGTAGTAAAAGAGACAGCAGATGTCCATTGGAAAGAACAATTTATTTTTATTTATTTATTTATTTGATTTGTCAATCGTTTACAAGATAATAGGTATAAGTATATACATAGTTATGAATACATGAAATGGGTACATATAAGAAAAATAAAAGAAACAATAGGACAGGGACGGTAGGCATATTGATACGCTTATGCACGCCCCCAACTAATAGTCAGCATTTTGACTTTCATTTGGTAAACTGCTGGATTACTAACACATTTTTTGCTCGTCTATATTTTTCTTTTCCTCTTTTTCTGTTTTCTCTTTTGCTGATCACAAAACTAAGAGATTTAATTAGGAGATTTAATGAGATTATTTTTATAGAAATTGATAGGAGAGTGCTTCTCTATTTTTTTTTCCTTTTTCTTACAAGTTATCCCAGAGAAATTAAGAGTAGATACACCGAGTAAGACTTTATTATACTGATATATAAGCTTCTATATTAATTATATATAGAATATATAAATATAATTGTAATTAATTGTAACCAATATAGCAAATATATCAACATTTAGGAGATTGTATCTCTCTCCAGTAGAAAATTAACTATTGATACATAATAGTATACATATTTGAACAGATAAATTATTTACTTAATCAAAAAGGGGTGGTGGTCATATAGTTATTTATTAGATTTATTGTTGATATATATAGTTGATATATTATTTAGTATTTTTTATATATCCATATACTGACTCATTTAGATAATTATATATATTTTTATAGAGATAAGATAAATTGTGTATTTAAGATATTAATAGAGGGTTGCTGAGTGTGTAAGAACTAGAAAATTTATAACCACCTGAATAATTGTGTGAAAATTGGGAGAATTATAGTGGTAATTTGATAAATTCTAATAATAACTCTAACAATTTATAATAGTTAATGCCAATTTGGGATTTTGTGTATAGTATTTTAGGAAAGCAGACTGGAAATGACAAGCATCACAACTTTAAGAATTGGGGAAAAACCTACACCAGTGACAACTACTTCAACGACAATAGCTTCACCTGCCACACAAAAAACAATTGATGAGATGCTAATGGCTGAAAAACAGAATACCACTTCTAACATCAACATACAATCCACATTAGTTACACTACAGGAAATGATGCTAAAACTTCAAGAAACAATGATGAAGAACCATACAGAAATGAGAGCAGATATAAATGAAATTAAAGTAGAAATGGAAAAACTAAAAAATGAAATTAAATCGGACATATCTAAGCTTGATGAGAAAGTTGGTTCCATCCAGCAAGCCCTAGAAAAGAACAAACATAAAATAAAAGAAGTTGAAAGATGAAGAGAACAACTGAAAAAGGATTAGAAAGGGTGTTGTGGTTAGCCAGCAGCAGGTGCAGACAGTGGAGGAAAGTGAGGACTCGGAGGAGGGGCCGACCATCAGGGAGCCTTCAGGGATGGTGGGGGCTGGCAACTGACGAGGTTTCAGAAGAGCCTGTGCTAAGTGCACGTGAGCACAGGATGATTTGTAGGAGGGAACAGCTGAAGCTGCACAGACAACTCGGGAGTAAGGAGGCAAGGTAATGGCCCCTCTCTCTAAGGAATATAAGCCTGGTTGCAAACGGCTTTTGCCTTTGCAGAAGGAAAAAAACTTTCAAAGGATTAAATGTGGTGATAACAGACTATGATTTATTTGAAGGTTTTTCTAATTGAACTATTTGGTTACAAGCCATCTGTTAACTACAAAGAGGTATTTGTAGAGTAAAACAGTGAACGTTTCAATTTTTGTTTGCTTTTGGGGAATTCGGCTGGGTCAGAACAAAGGATTGATCAACAACTGAAAACAATAAATAAAGAAATGGAAGCCTCCTTGATACACATTGAGATGGACCGGGCAGCATCGTATCTTAGATTCCAAAATGTGGTGGAATCCAAAGAAGATCTAGAAATGGTGATTAGCAGATACATTAGGAAGAGACAAAAATGAAATAATGAATTAGATGATGTGTATAGGGTAAACACGAGCTATGCCAGGCGACATAAGCTCCCAAAAGAAGTACACATAAGGTTTACAAGAAGAAAGGTACGTGACATCATTTATAGAATATCAAGAGATAAACCTGTTGTTTATAAAGGAAAGGAGATCCAGATATTGAAACAGGTCCCAAGAAGGGTAAGAGAGCAGAGACAGGATTATAGATTTCTTGCTGCGCAACTGAATAAAAGGGCCATTTTCTTTCAGTGGTTGATTCCTGAAGGGATGCTTAATACGTGGGAAGAAAAGAGAATTAAAATTGACATTCTAGAGAATGCACAGGACTTTTATGACCAACAAGTCAGCCCGGAAGATCAGAGCAGCAAGGAGGATCTTGAATCAAATACCCAAGAGGAATATCAGCAACAAGAGAATAAAGAGGAAAAGCAAAGAACGGGAACGACAAACCATCAACAACAGGAACAAGAAGACTCAAAAGCAACAACCAGAACACAAAGAGAGATATAGGCAACCAGAAGAATTAGATACAACTAAAGGGAAGGGAGAAGAAATAAATCTATCAATTAATATAAATGGCTTAAATTCGACAATAAAGAGGAAAAGAATATTAGCAAAATTAAGTAAACAAAAATTAGATATAATATGTTTACAAGAGACACATATTCAAAAAATGGACGAAAAATATTTAGAATATCCCAAATTAGGGAAATTATTTACGGCCCCAGCAGATAAAAGAAAAAAGAAGGGAATAGCTGTATATATTAAAGAGGAGATAAAAGCTAAATTAATTTTTGCAGATTCCAATGGAAAAATTTTAATGATAGAAGTATGGGTAGCTCTCAAAAAAGTATTAGTAGTAGTAATCTATGCACCTAATGAAAATCAACAAGATTTTTACAAAACGTTACACAATAAAATTATCGAATTAGAACAAAGAAATATCTGTATCATAGGAGACTACAATGCAATAGCGACCATCAAAAGGATTATAAAGGTAAAAAGAAGAAAGGAAAGAAAAGAAGAGAATTACCAAAAGCATGTTTTGAAATGTTTACAGAACTTAATTTGATAGATGTTTGGAGAAAATTAAACCAAGAAAAAAAATACACTTTTTATTCCAACCCACACAAATCGTGGTCACGCATTGATATGGCCTGGATGGGAGGAGAAATAGGTAAGGAAGTGGAAGATATCGAAATTTTACCAAATTGCTGGGCTGACCATAAATCACTTAAAACAAGTTGGCAAAGTAGAAAGAAAACAAGACATAGGTGGACTCTAAACACACAAATATTAAAAGAGACTGAATTTGTTCAGAAATTGAGAGAACTAACATATTGCTTTAAAGAAAATAATAGACAACACACATTGATTCAGAACCTATGGGATACCATGAAAGCTGTTACTCGGGGGATCATAATATATACAGCAAAAAGAAACAAAGAAAAGTTTGCTCAACAAAATAAGTTGCAGGAAACAGTCAAGAAACTAGAAACTAAATTACAAAATGCTCCACAAAATACTAAATTAAAAGAACAATTGATGTTAACTAAACACAAACTTAACCTAATAGACCATGAAGAAATAGTTAAAAATCTAAAAATAGCTAGACAAACATTCTTTGAACAAGCTAACAAACCAGGAAGGTGGCTCTCGCATAAACTTAAGAAAGAAAGAGAAAAAAGAATTATCCACCAACTACAAGATGAAAATAGAGAATATCAGCATACATTAGAAAGAAAGAAAAAAATTGTACACCAGTATTTTGAGAATTTGTATAAGAGACAGGAGATAGATGAAGAACAGATAAGGAAGTATTTGAGAGAGGAACAAGGCCCATTGATAGCAGAAGAGCTGAAGGGAAATTTAATTAAAGAGATAATGATAATGGAATTAAATCAAGCAATTAGAAATCAGAAAAAAAACCCACCAGGATCAGATGGTTTCCCAGAGGAATTCTATAGAACGATGGAAGATGTATTAGAACTTTGATACTAGACCTTTATAATGATGTTATGATAGATGCTAAGATGCCGGATACATGGAAGGATGCACTCATCTCACTAATCCCGAAGGAGGGTGCGGATACAAGACTGTTAGGAATGATAGTAACCTAACAGTTGGGTTGGCAATATATAAACCAGTATAGTCATTTAATACTGTCTCTTTAAGAGAATGCTGTAATTGTAATTGGGTGTGGTTCCTCCAACGGCCATAAGATGGAGCGAGAAACCTGGTTTGTCCTTCTTGCATTTGCTTATTGCCTTTTGTCTGATCGTCGTTCTGCTCGGATTGATGTGAGTCTTGCAACTGTTAGCGAACTATGTTTACTGAACTTGGTTTATGATACTGGACTTTATTTTTTGATTATCCCTAGAGTGATACTAACTGCTTTAACCATGTATGACTTGGACTGTTTGTTGGACTTTGCTTACCCGCTTACCGGAAGTAAAACCTACATTTTACTATTCAGTGTATCTGTGTGATAGTTGTGTGTTATTCATCACCACTCTCACTACATTTCTCTGAGAGCACTCATTCTTCTAACAGGGAATACCTCAACACTGGTTTTGGGCTCAGGGTCAGATAACTGAGAGTTAGTGTGAATATACAGTACCGTATACAGACAGCTGTTTACTGTTTAATTGTGGGTTACTGTCCTGGTGAAGATGGCACAAGACCCGTCAACAAGTCTATCACTGATAACCTGATTGGATGGAACAAACTATCTTTCCTGGTCTATGAAGTGCAGTCTACTTCTGCTTAGGGAAGGGTTATGGGCTGCAGTTCAGGATCCACTGGATGTAAATGCTTGGGATCCAAATGATGAAGATGATGCCAAAAAGTTAGCTGACTTTGAACAGAACAACGAACAAGCTCTTTGTATAATTGGACTAACACTGAGTGACCAGCAGCTAGTCCATATTCGTGGAGAAGAGTCTGCTGCTAGGTGTTGGGAGATTTTGAAGAGGATTTATGTTCATGACAGTATAGGTGCACACATACATCTTATACATAAACTGTTTAGAGCACGTCTTCTGAAAGGTAGAGATATGTTAGCTCATTTGAATTTCATGAAAAGAATTTTTCAAGAGCTACATGAAAAGGAACTGATTTTTTCAGAACTGCATCAAGTTTACATCATTATTTCCTCATTGGATGAAAGTTATGATGTTTACGTATCTTCACTGGAAGTCGGACCAGAAATAAACACATTGGCTGACATAACCGGACGATTATTAGAAGAGGCAAGAAGGAGACTGGATAGAGACCAACTGAGGGAGAAACAACCACAGGAAGAGGATTTGTCTTCAACTATTTATACTGTTAGGAAATGTTTTTCTTTTGGGGCTAGAGGACATATAGCTAAGATTCTGTAAGAAGGGAAAACGACAAAATACTGGTAATCAACAGAAGGCTAAGAATGATAATTTAGCTATATCTAGCAACTGTAAACCATGATTTGTTGATAGAGTTGATAGTGGAGCATCGCAGTGCATTACCAGAAATAGAGAGAGGTTTGTAAAGATGTCCACGAGTAAGCAACATGTATCATTGGCAAATGGATGGAAGATGAAAGCCTCTAGTGAAGGTATTGCATATTGTTCATATGTAAATGAGCATGAGCATATCTATGTTATATGTACCTAAACTGAATTTTAATTTGTTATAGTAAGGGCTTTAGTTAATATTGGTCATGTAGTAACCTTTAGGGGAGATAACTATATAATAGAGAAAGAGGGTAAAAGTGTTACTGCTACTTTAGAGAATGATTTATATGTGATACATGATGACCAGTTGCAGATGGCTAATTCAGTTTATAATAATGTTAAGCGAATGTATACATTTACTGCATGTCGAATGTATACATTTACTGCATAGACATCTGGGGCACATTAATTTCAAAATGCTGAAACTGTCAAATTGTCAGAGGGAGTAAAATTAAAACCTTGTAGCAAGTACTTAAAATGTAATGTCTGTAATCAGGAGAAAAGCAAGGTTACTCCCAGCAAACAGACTGAATGGGTTTAAGACCAAAGAACCTTTAGAGGTTTTTTTTGCTGACATAATTAGTCCTAAGAAACCCAGTTTGGGAGGTGCTTGCTATGTTTTGAGTATAATGGACCATTACTCACAGTACGGTTTCTGCTGTCTAATGAAAAACAAAACAGAAACATTCCAACATTTCTTTAACTGGCTAAGATTTGCTGAGAGAAAAATGAGACGTAGAGTAATTACTTTAGTTACAAATAACGGGACTGAGTTTATTAATACTAGATTCCAAACAATGTTTAAATTGGCTGATATCGAGCATAAGCATTTTGCACCTTACAGACCACAACATAACTCGTTTATAGAACGAAGAGGGCAAACGTTACAAGCCATGGCTCGCACTATGTTATCCAATTTAGATTTTCCTGAAACACTGTGGGGTGAAGCCATAATGTGTTCTAACCATCTATTAAACAATGTGGTGAACACAACAACTGGTGAATTGCCATTTATTTGTTGGCATGGCAGAAGTTATCTACATACATTTGGAGCTCCAGCATGGGTGCATATTCCCTCACAAATAAGACTGAAACGGCAACATAGAGCTAGGAAGTTATTTTTCATAGGTTACGAGGCCAACCATAGATCGTTTAGATTTTGAGATCCAGGCACAGCTAATGTTTACTGTAGCGCTAGTGCTAAATTTCTTGAGCACGCTGGGTGGCATAAACTAGAACAGGAATTCAGCAATGATGTTATTATTGACACCCAAGTAGTCCCTAACGATGAGATAGTTAAACCATCAATAGCCATTAAAAAAGAAGAACAGGCACAGGAGGAGGTAGAAGAACAGGAGCAGGTGGAACAGGAGAGTCCACCAGTAAGCCCTGAGTTACCTAGACATTCAACCCATGTAACACGACCACCAGACAGATATCAGGATAGTATAGTATGCCAAGTAAATATAGTTCTTACTAACTATAATCAACTGAAGCTGTATCCTGCTAAGGATTAGGCTGCTTGGCAGGAAGCAATGGATAAGGAACTGAAATCCTTACAAAGGTTGGAGGTATATGAAAATGTCAGGTTACCAGCAGGTGAGCATGCCATAGGGTGTAAGTGGATTTATAAAATTAAGACAAGTGTGGATGGGACTGTTACCATAAAGCCAGGTTAGTAGCACAAGGGTTCAATCAGACATGACTACAATGAGGTGTTTGCACCTAGTCTGAAGGCTACCACATTACGAGCAGCATTAGTGTGGGTAGCTAAGGAGAAATACATAATAAACCATTTAGATGTTGAGACGGCATATTTACATGCACCATTGCAACATACTATATATTTAAAGAAGCCTTTGGGGATAAAAACTGGTAACAAAACTGATTGCTGGAGATTGAAAAAGAGTCTTTATGGCTTAAAGCAATCAGACTATGAATGGAACCAGTGCATAGTAAAGGAATGAACAAAGATAGGTTTTTGTAGCTGACATGGCTGATCCATGTTTATTGAAAAAGGAAAGTGATGATGTAGGTTCATTGTTGCTATTGTTCACTGATGACAGCATTAATCACCAAAACTGAGCAAGAAGCTACTGGGATTATTTCACTGTTAGAGAAGAAATTTAAAATCAAATATTTAGGTGAGATTAAACAGTATCTTGGTTTGAAAATAGATAAAACTAGGGGAGGCTACAAAATCTCACAGGCAGATAAAATTAACCAATTACTGAAAAACTTTAAAATGGAACTTTGTAAACTGGCTAAGACACCAATGAGCCAGGAGTTTAGTCACAGTGATGTGCAAAGTCCTGTTTTTGATAAAGACATTTATCAGTCATTAATTGGTAGCTTATCCTATCTTAGTAATTGATCTAGGCCAGACATAGCATATAATCTTAACCAATTAGTCAGGTTTAATGCTGAGCCTACTGAAAGGCACTGGCAAGCTGCTAAGCATGTGTTGAGATATCTTAAACAAACAATGCATTATGCATTATATTTGGAGCCTAAGGATGAACTAAGTTTAACTGCATATGCCGATGCAAGTTTCACTACAGACATACCTACGCATAAATCAACGTCAGGTACTGTAGTGTTATTAGGAAAGATGTTGATTGGATGGCGGTCTATTCGACAAAAACATCTAAGCTTATCAACAATGGAGGCTGAATTCTCATGTTTGTCTCTATTATGTACAGACTTAATATGTTATAAATAACTAATGATAGACATGGGAATTAATGTAAAAGATTCTATTGTTGTATATGAAGACAACCAATCAGCAATTCAGATGGCTTCCAATCTTGCTGTAAAGACAAGATCAAAACACACAGATCTATGATATCTGAATGTGAGACAATGTGTTCAAAGTAAAATGATTAAACTGGAGTACCGTATGTCAAAGAATAACCATTGCAGCTCATTTTACGAAAGCCCAAGGCACTGTAAAACATAAGGCTTGCTGTGAGGAATATGGACTTAAACTGTAAGGTTTTATATAGTATCCTACCCAAGGGGTAGAATATTAGGAATGATAGTCACCTAACAGTTGGGTTGGCAATATATAAACCAGGATAGTCATTTAATACTGTCTCTTTAAGAGAATGCTGTAATTGTAATTGGGTGTGGTTCCTCCAATGGCCATAAGATGGAGCCAGAAACTAGTTTGTCCTTCTTGCATTTCCCTATTGTCTTTCGTCTGATCGTCATTCTGCTTGGATTGCTGTGAGTCTTGCAACTGTTAGCAAACTACGTTTACTGAACTTTGTTTATGATACTGGACTTTGTTTTTGGATTATCCCTGGACTGATAGTAACTGCTTTATCTGTGTAAAACCTGGACTGTTTGGGCTTTGCTTACCCATTTACTGGAAGTAAAACTTACATTTTACTATTCAGTGTATCTCTGTGCTAGTTGTGTGTTATTCATTACCACTCTCATTATATTTCTCTGAGAGCACTCATTCTCCTAACGAGGAATACCTCAACACAGACAAATCCAAAATTATAGACCAATATTGTTACTAAACTCCAACTATAAAATATTTACAACCATCATAGTGAATAGACTGAAGAGACTTTTGAATGAATATATACACACAAACCAAAACGAATTTCTACCAGGCAGACAAATTAGGAACAATTTGAGGACAGTAATAGATATTTTAGAATATTATGATGCCCACCCAGAGAAACAAGTATCACTTGTCTTTTTAGATGCTCAGAAAGCATTTGATAATTTGAATTGGCAATTCATGCTACAGTAAGTTTATAACATGAATTTAGGAACTAAATTTGAGCACATAATAACAACAATATACTCCAATCAGAAGGCAAATAGTATAGTGAATGGTGAAGCTACCCAGAGCTTAGAAATAAGAAAAGGAGTTAGACAAGGGTGCCCATTTTCTCCTCTACTTTTTATATTATCACTTGAGATCCTCCTTAGATGAATTAGGCAAAATTCGGAAATAAAGATTAAAAGTCAAGAAAGAAGAATACAAATTACAAGCTTTCGCAGACGATATGGTCTTTGTTATTGAAGATCCAATAGAAACAGGAAAGAAGCTAATTAACAAATTAGAAAGATATGGGAAAATAGCAGGTCTGAAAATTAATAGACAGAAAACGAAACTCTTGTCTGAAAACTTAACGAAATTACAACAAATAGAACTAGAAGAAATAACAGGATTACAAACAAAGAAAATTAAATATCTAGGTATAGGGCTGACTGTGCAATGTAAAACAATAAAGGAGAATGATTATGATAAATTATTACAACAAACAAAAAACATTTGCAATTATGGGCTAAATCACAATTATCTTTACTAGGAAGAGTAGCAGCTATTAAAATGTCAATCTTACCCAAATTTTTACATTTATTTCAAATGATCCCTATTAGACTAGAGAAATCTTTTTTTAATGAAGTCAATAAAATTACATTGAAATTTATTTGGTTAAGCAAAAAACCTAGAATAAAGATAAAATCATTACAGGATATAAAGGAGTTATAGTGCAGCAGGGTTAACCTGGATGAAGGATTCGATCAATTTAACTAATAAAAGAATACTAAGTCTGGAAGGCCATGACCTACAAAGAGGATGGCATGCTTTTTTGTGGGAAACAAGAATGAAGAAACAACAGTATTTTCATAGGCATCTAATTAGAAACACCCTGTTACAAAATTGGACTAAAATCAAGAAGAAACACTATATGAAGATACCAATTTGGTTATCTACGATGGAAGCTATGATCCATCCAAATAATTTAGACTTAGCTAAGATGATAATAAGTTGACTCCGTCGCTGGCTATTGGGGGGGAAATTTTGCCCCCCACAGAGAGGGCTCGCAATCTGGGAGTCCTCCTGGATGTGCGGTTGTCGCTTGAACACCATGTCGCGGCCGTCTCCAGGGGGGCATTTCATCAGATCCGTCGGATCTACCGGTTGCGGCCCTTTCTGGATCGGGACGCCCTGCGCACGGTCACTCAGGCCCTGGTCACCTCTCGCCTGGACTATTGTAATGCCCTCTACATGGGGCTCCCTGCGGGGAGCACCCGGAGACTCCAACTGGTGCAGAATGCGGCCGCGCGGGTGATCATGGGGGCGTCACGTAACGCCCACGTGACGCCTCTCCTGCGCGAGCTGCATTGGCTGCCGGTGGCTCTCCGGGTTCGCTTTAAGGTTCTGGTTCTGACCTTTAGGGCGATCCATGGCATTGGGCCAGGTTACCTACAGGACCGCATCCTACCGGTGATCTCCAGCAGGCCAGTGCGTGCACACAGGGAGGGCCTTCTCCGGGTTCCGTCGGCTGCCATGTGTCGCCTGGCGGTCCCGAGGGGTAGGGCCTTCTCTGTGGCGGCCCCTGCCCTCTGGAATACTCTGCCACCGGAACTGCGTACCGGCATGGACCTGAGGTCCTTCAGGCGCGCGCTGAAGACCTGGCTTTTCGAGCAGGCCGGCCTGGGCTGAGAGAGGGTTTTAATTTGTCTCCATTGCTTTTTAGTAATTTTAATTTGGGGGTTTTAAGGGGGTGGGGTGGGCTTTTATATTCGGCCAAACATTCAATTTAATTTCTTTTTAACTTTTGTATCATTGTCGGGGTTTGGATTGGCTGTACACCGCCCTGAGTCCCTAGGGAGAAGGGCGGTATAAAAATTTTATAAATAAATAAATAAATAATATATAAAGATGTACTAGATGCAGAAGGAAATTTGAAATCGATGCAAGATCTACAAAAACAAGGGATAATACTGACTGGTGGGCATTTCTTCAGCTACAAAATAGATATAAAAAAGATATGCAACAATAATAGTGAACAGACTGAAGAGACTTCTGAATGAATATATTCACTTGGATCAAAATGGGCTTTTACCAGGTAGACAAATTAGGAACAATTTAAGGATAGTAATAGACATTTTGGAATATTTTGAAGCCCACCCAGAGAAACAAGTAGCTCTTGTTTTTTTGTTTTGGATGCTCAAAAAGCATTCGATAATCTGAATTGGCAAATTTACATTATGAACTTAGGAACTAGGTTTGAGAATATAGTAACAATATACTCCACTCAAAAGGCAAATATTATAATCAATGGTGAAAATACTCAGAGTTTTGAGATAAGGAAAGGAGTTAGACAAGATTACCCCTTCCCCCTCTGCTTTTTATTCTGTCACTTGAAACTCTACTAAGATTAATCAGGCAGAACCCTGGAATAAAAGGACTGAGAGTCAGAAAAGAAAAATATAAACTACAAGCCTTTGCGGACAATATGGTGTTCTTTATTGAGGAACTGATAGAGACAGGGTAGAGATAATTAGTGAACTTGAAAGGTACGGAGAGGTAGCACGTCTTAAAATCAATAGACAGAAAAAACTCTTGACCAAAAATCTAACAGAACCGCAAAAAATAGAATTAGAAAGGGTAATGGGACTACAAACAATAAAGAAGATTAAAAATTTAGGTATATGGTTGACTGCCCACTGCATAACAATAAAGGAGAACAATTACAATAAACATTTACAACAAAGACCTAGACCTATGGGCTAAATTACAATTATCACTATTGGGGAGGGTAGCAGCCATTAAACGTCCATTTTACCCAAATTTTTATATTTATTTCAAATGATCCCTATCAGATTAGAGAAATGTTTTTTAATGAACTCAATAAGACTATGGCAAAATTCATCTGGTTAGGTAAAAAACCCAGAATAAAGATAAAACCATTACAAGATAAAAAAAAAAAGCAGAGAAGGACTTGGACTCCCAAATTGGGAGTTATACTGCAGTGCAGTGGCACTAATCTGGACTAAAGAATGGATTAACCTAACTGATAAACGAATATTAAGTTTAGTGGGCCACGATCTGCAAAAAGGATGGCACACCTTTTTGTGGGAAACAGGATCTAGAAAAAAACAATAGTTCCATAGGCATTTGATCAGGGATTTCCTTTTACAAAATTGGAATAAAATTAGAAAGAGACACTATATGAAGATTCTAATTTGGTTATCCACGATGGAAGCGATGATTCACCCAAACAATTTAGATTTAGACAAGATGACAAAATATAAAGACATCTTAGACACACAAGGAAATTTAAAATCGATGCAAGACATCCAAAAGCAAGGGATACACATTGACTGGTGGGCATTGTTTCAGCTACAAAATAGGTATAAAAAAGATATAAAAGATTTTGGAATATTTTTGAAATTACAACAATTGGATAAAATACTAACAGGTCCAGATTAAAAAAAAATTACAAAAAATATTTGCTGGATGTAGAACTGAAGAGGAGGTGGTTAAGGGATGCATGATAGCCTGGACAAAACATTGGACATAATATAAATTTGACAGAATGGGAAGGCATTTGGAACCAAAATTATAAATTAACAAAATTGGCTGCATATAAAGAGAATATCTATAAGATGTTTTATAGATGGTACCTGCCCCCTTCGAGATGGACGAAGATATATCCCAACCTGAATCCGGCATGTTGGAAATGTAAGAAGAGGGTACATTCTATCACATGTGGTGGTCTTGCCTGAAGATTCAAAAATACTGGCTAAAAATTTTAAAAAATGGCTACAAGAGATCATTAATGAACAAATAAAACTGGAACTGGAACTATTCTTGCTGGGGATATTTAAAAAGAATTATGGGAGAAATATAAAATATATAGTGTTACATATCAACAGCAGCTAGAATTGCCTATGCCCAGTGTTGGAAGCATAAAAATGTACTACCAGATGAATTGATTATCCCAAAAATAATGACTTGCGCTGAGATGGATAAATTAACCCTGATGTTACAAGAGAAAGAAGAGTCTGAGTATTATAGGATTTGGGGGAAATGGTATGACTGAATTGAGCTAAAATAGACGGAAGATGGAAAGATTAACAATAAGCAATATATAGGTTAAATTCTTACATTCACATATGTTGTATATATTTGTAAATAATGCACAAAATAGTAGTATAAGATGAATGCTACAAACTGTTAATGTCAAGATATGTACACTTTTTTTAAAGTTATAAAAGATTAATAAAGTTTATTTTTAAAAAACAACGATTCAGGTCTATAGAGCCTGTGTCTTGAACACACTTTTGTACTAAAGCGAGTCTTGGACCTTTTACGCATGGCAAGAGAGAAAGTTGAACACCTTTCATATGTGCTGTCTCCGACATATTCTTGGCATCACCTGGATGACAAAGTTCCAAACAGCTTGGAACGTGCTGGAATTTATATCATGTATATCAGCGGTTCTCAACCTGTGGGTCATGACCCCTTTGGGGGTCAAACAATCCTTTCACAGGTGTTGCCTAAGACCATCAGAAAACACATATGTGTCTTAGGAACTGAGACACCGCTCCTCTATCTGTCTCCAGGTGGGTCTGCCCACATGCAGATATGCCCACATATGAGTACCCAGTGTGATGACATAATCGCGCCAACCCTATCACATACACCCTGTACAAATACAGGTGTGTGTGACAGGGTTGGCATCATAATGTACTTATGTGGACCAGTCACATGTGTAGAGAACAGTTACTGTGTAGAAAGCAGCTACTGTGTGGAAAGCAGCAGTATTGGAGGTAAAATGATACTTCATGAATTATAATTATTGGGTAAATGTAAAATCATACTGTAAAATCATCATCTACTGCAAAAAAAAAAAATCTGTACCATGGGAACTTAATCTGAATGCTGATCTGTCTTTTTATATTCAGCTGTGGTTGATGTGAATACTGCCCCCTTGTGATAGTAACAGGTATGTAAAAAAACAACAGAGAATGGTAAATCATAGGAAACTTTAATGAACTGTATTGACTGAATTATGCCATGTATCATCTTTTGTATTATTAAAGCTATTGTTATATATTATTTACATTATGATTCATATCAGTAGCAAAATTGCAGTTATGAAGTAGCATCGAAAACAATTTTGTGGTTGGGGTCACCACAACATGAGGAATTGTATTAAAGGGTCGCGGCATTAGGAGATGTTGAAACAGCAACATTTACGCTGGCTTGGGCATGTCGTGAAGATGGCTGATGGGCATATTCCGAAAGACCTCCTCTATGGAGAATTAGTGCAGAGAAAGTACCCTAAAGGGAGACCACAGCTGCAATATAAGGATATCTGCTAGAGGAATCTAAAGGCCTTGGGAACGGACATTAACAGCTGGGAAACCTTGACCTCTGATCATTCAGCTTGGAGACACAGCATGGCCTTCTCCAATTCGAAGAGACACTTGTTCGGAGGCAAAGAGGCAGTCCCAGAACCAGCGAAATCTGGAGGCTGGACAGGGGACAGACAGTATCTGTCCTCAATGTGGAAGGGATTGCTACTCTCGAATTGGCCTTTTTAGCCACACTAGATGCTGTTTTAGGACCTCTTTTCAGAGCATGATACCAGTCTTTTGAGACAGAGGGATGCTAATGTCTTTTCCAGTAAAGTCAGAAATAATGGGATGAAGAGTTTTTTTTAAAAAAGCAGTTGTTAATAAAGATGAAAAACATATTTTGATTAATGAAGGCTCATGGAGAAACAAGATGTATAAACTTGTGATTTATGGGTTTGATAATTAGGGTAGATTATAGAAAGAAGAAAATTATATTGTAACCTTAGAGAAAGAGAGGATAAAATATAAATGTAATTACTGTTAAAAGAAGATCAGAACTATATAACTTTCTATTTTCTGTCTCTTTCTTTGCACTTTTTTCACTTATTAGTTTCCTTTTTTCTTTCAAAATTTATATTGCTTTTATTCTTTAAACATTATTTTACATAGATGTATGTATGTATGTGAACAAGGTGTCATGATTGCAAGGAGAATATAATTTAGAATAGATCACATACTTAAGTGCAGTCAATTTGGGTTCAGTCTCTGAAATTTCATACTAAGAGGATCAAGAATTGGATAATATAAAGATCCCTAGTAAGAAACCTTTGTGGCTTTCAGAATAAAAAGGTGATTTGATATAATCTGGTTCTGGTAAACACCCACAAACACATTACATTCTATTTTCATCTGTTTAACACAAAAGGTGTGAACCAATCAGAAATATTAATCATATGGCAAATAAAGTTCTTATATGATTCTTAGTTTATATTTTTCATCATAATTGCTCCTTGTTTTACAACCCAGAAAATAAAATCCCCACCCTGGCTCTTTTCAATTGCAATATTGTATCTGCAACAAATTTATAGGCAGGATATCTTAGCTGAGACCGCTAGGTGTCACTAAAGGACTTTGTGATATAATGTCAGATCTACAATTCCAACTGTAAGAAAAATAATTGGGAAATATGAATAAGGAAGATTCCCCAGGTTCTCTTACCCAAATGCTCTCTTTCTGGCCAGTTTTTTTTTTGTCTTAAATATTAATCCAAAATAGCTTATATAATGCAATTAATAAGAGGTTCTTGCAAAATGTATGTTGCAATTCACTCTAATCTTTCTCAATCCAAAATATTTGTTTGTTTATTTATTTATTAAATTATATGCTACCCATCTCGCTATCCAAAGCAATGCCCGATGGCTGGGTGGGTATGGGTATGTTTGCGCTCTTGCTTGCTTTTGATTCCAAATTCTAAATAATTAAAGCCCTTTAATTTATCCCCTTCTTTAGAAAATGCAACACATTTGTTACGAAATGAAGAAAATAAAGCATGCCAAGTTCAGCAATCTAGTTGTAAATTTAAATAGCCAGGTAACACTGAATTAAGATTACTGTCTGGGTGGCTTTTTTTTTTAAGAAAAAGGAGCAAAAAATAGATTATTTAAGTGATAAGAAACCTGAATTCTCCAAAATTTGTTAGATACTGTTTCTTATTCAGCATGATCAAGGATTATAGATAGTGGAAATTACACATTTGTCTTCTTTTGTCATTCTGTTATTCTGTTAAATATGAATGAAGAATTCTTTTTTCTTCTGTCTAGCATGTGTGTGGCCTCTTATTAGATTTAAATACATATGTTTTCCTTGTTTATTAATATTACTGAAGTCTGGAATTTTGAATCTGCTGCTTGAAGACAATTAGGAGGTATCCTAAGATGAGAGTAGATATTGCTTAGTTGCAGATGGGAGACAGACTGAACAAGAGCTTGAAAATCAGCTTGTGGAAGCACCTGGATAACAATTGAGATAGAACTTGACAAGAAGCCTCCAGAGCTTGGTAGTTTTGTTTTCCTTCCCTTGAAGACTGGCCATTAAAAATAAAAAAATACAGTACAACTTGAGTGCCTTTCCATCAATTGCCATAACAGCAGAAATACAAATCATTTCAGAACAGAAATAAACTGTTGCCATACAAACATAAGTAGTTCTCAGGAATTTAGCTTGAGGCATAATGTTCCTGTTGAGCAATCCATTTCCAATGACATGCAACTTAAACCAGTTAGTTAAATACAATCAATATATCTCTGAAGGATTCTAAATAACTGGGCTGTCCAATTTTTTTAGACAGGGCTGAAAGAATCTTTATATTCTACTTTTATCCAAGGAGTTCAAGCAGTCATGTTTGGTAGAACTCTCTCATTTTAACAAGACAGGTGAAGAGATTGTGACTAGAAAAAAAATAGTTTCAAAGCTGCATTAGAACTAGAATTTGGGCTTTCCCTTTCTTAGATGGACAATGTAACTATTAAAAACTGTTCTTATGAATGAACCTCCAGAAGATCAAATGCTTCAAATAAGTAATTCTTGGGTAAAAAAAGTCCAAGCAATTCTAGGAATCAGCTATCCTATTTTGATAACAATCTGGTCTTTCAATTCTATTGGGACATATAATTTTTCTGAGGTAGTGCAGGGGAAAGAACAAAACAAAAATGAGATTTGATTGAATTTATTTTCAATTCAAACTAAGTTAATGAAAAATACTTAACATAATTATTTGGATTTAATGGTTTTTTAAAAAAATGATTAAACAATGACCACCGGTGGTTGACGGAGCTGGGAGCAGAGTTGGACAGCGAGGAAGTTGGGGAGAAATCTGGGTCAGTTCTGGAGGCCAAGGAAGGCTCGGATGAGGGCTCTGCATCAGAGGCAGAGATGGGGCCAGGACAGGCTGGCAGTCATCAGCTGCCTTCGGGCTCAGGAAGCAGTGAGCTGTAACCGGTTCCCAGCCTGCGCATGCACAGAACTGTCAAAAAGAAGAAACAAGAACTCAAAGTTGACATGGAAGTGAGGCCACAGGTGGATGATGAATGGCCCCTCCCATAAGGATTAAAAGAGGAGCAAAAGGGGAAGGGGCTTTGCAGGAAACAATTCATTTGTTCCAGCCTTGTCTGTGTAACCTAGAGACCAGTGGTAGTATTCAAAAATTTTTACTACCAGTTTTGTGGGCATGGCTTGGTGGGTGTGGTGTGGCTTAGTGGGTATGGCTTGGTGGGCGTGACAGGGAAGGATACTGTAAAATCTCCATTTCCACCCCATTCCAGGGGAAGGATAAAGGATACTGTAAAATCTCCATTCCCTCCCCACTCCTGGGGGAAGGTTACTGCAAAATCCGGAAAAAAAATCCCTCTCCATCCCACTAACCTGCTTTCCAACTCTGTTCTCCTGTGCAGGGCAACAAAAGAAGATCCGGTTGATCAGCTGGAACTCAGGAGGCAGAGAATAGATGGGGGTGGGGCCAATCATAGGTGGTACTTGCCAGTTCTCTGAACTTCTCAAAATTTCCGCTACCGGTTCTCCAGAACTGGTCAGAACCTACTGAATACCACCTCTGCTAGAGATTGTGCCCAGCCCTTCCCTGTCAGCACTGCATGTGGAAATATTTATCAGGCAGCTTTCCAAGACAAATAAGGTCTGAGCTAATAATTATACCTTTGCGAGACTGTTTGCCAGGCCGTTGACTGAATGTGAATGCAGTAAATTCACATTCATTTAATAAAAGAGGTTTTGCCGGGACACAGAGTTTGCTTAGTGCTTTTTGGGGAAGCCTAGGACAGAACAGACCTATTGAACAGAACTTTTTTTTTTTGCAAATTAAATGGTAACGGAAGCTTATGAGAAGAGAGAAAGATAGCACAAATATAATAACCTTAAGGCTTGTAAGATAATATGATGTAGATATAGATTAGATTGATCAATCGATAGATGAGATAGAGTGATAGAGATATTGATATAGATATAGACAAGATAAAATGTGTGAAATGTACTACTTGCATGGCCATAAAGGAAGAAGATTAAATGCCTAGAATTATCTTTATCTCCCAAAGACATGAAGGTGATATTAGTTAATTATCTTCTTAATTTGCAATTAATAGATTTCTTTTACAAGTATAGACACTGCATTAGTTTTACATGCAACCACTCCATCAGTATTAAATGTGGTTCAGAGGTGGTATTCAGCAAGTTCTGACCAGTTCTGGACAATCGGTAGAGGAAATTTTGAGTAGTTTGGAGAATCTGTGGTAACTTTTCCCTAGGAGTGGGAAGGGAATGCCCACCAAGCCATGCCCACCAAGTCATGCCATGCCCACCAAGTCATGCCCACAGAACCAGTAGTAAAAATGTTTGAATCCCATCACTGATGTGGTTAAATAAATATGGCATTTTTCAGAAGTGTTTACAAAGATACAACAGAATATGCAGTGTTTCCTGAAAATAAATTAATGAGGAGAAAATCCAATATTTCATGTGGAAGTTCAAATTTTACCATAAAACTGGAATAAAAAGTGGGGTCTGCCTAAAATTCTTTCTTTTTGTTCTTTTAAGATAGTATTTAGGCAGAAGGGTTAAGGACCAAGCTACAAACTTGTTTGGAACATAATAGCTGGAAGGGAAAAATAAAAATGAAAGCTTTTCACATGGATTTGTTAGGTTTATTTCAGATTAAGTTCTGTTTGCTTAGCTATGATAAGAACATTGCTCTGAGCTTGGGGGTACACTTATTTATTAGAAGTATTGGCTCCTTCCCTTGGTTTTGTATTAATTGCCACAGATATCCTGACTGTGCCCTTGGCCATTATAATCCATTCAAGGTAGACAAGGACTCTCCTTCTGATTAGGTCTTTTATTAATTTACATATTTTTTATAGAATGGATGCAAATCCTCAAAGTGGAATGTAAAAAAGAAAAAAGAAAATGGTGGGAGGGAGGGAGAAAAAAGAAAGGAAAAGAAAGGGAGAATCTGCACTTTCAAGAGTACTGAAGTGGAAAATTCAGCATCAACTGATTCGTAATTCACATAATGACCTTTTAATCCAGTGCAATTGTTTGACATTTCCTTTCAAAGCGGTCTCAGTACTCTGGCTGTGGAGGCATAAAAGATAATATGTGGGAGAAAGAAAATATGTGTTTTCCTTTTGGACAAATGGGGAAAGCAGATCAATCACTGGTGAGATGTAAACCATCCACAGAACTATACTAAATTGAATATATTGATCTCTGTTCCACAGTGTAGTTTCCTGATCTGTTGGGACTGACCCCACCTAGAATTTTATTTATAAGTTTTATTAAAGTAATCACACTTCTGATATGTTGAGCTGTTTTATATTCTTTTTTTTTTAAAGAAAACTTTATTGAATTTTATTACAAAAAGAAAAGAAAAAAATTAAAAAATATATAATTCAATAACAACTGTTTGTGGTGCATTATCATATAACAGTCATTTGTGTGATAGTGATAATTTATACATAACTATATTCTTATTCTATCTATGTTCTATATTTAATAATCATCTATCCTTAGTCTGTCTCCGATCTATCCAATTGTACCATTGTTCCCATACCTTATAAAATATTGAAGATTCCTTATCTTTTAAACTCAATGTTAATTTATCCATTTCAGCACAATTCATAACTTTTGTATAACCAGTTCTTCTACAGGTGTGAATGACTGTTTCCAACATTGAGCAAAAGCAATCCTGGCCGCAGTCAATATATGTAATAATAACTATTTTGTAGTTTTTACATATTTTTTTTTTGAAGATCCCCAATAGGAAGAGCTCTGGTTGTAAATCTAATTGTTCATTGGAGCTGTTTTATATTCTTTATGTTGTTTAACTAGGTTATTTATTTTGTTTTACAGATGCTTGAAAAAATATTAACCAGATGTGTTTAGTAGCCTGAAGCAAAAGGACAAATCAGTTGTATCTATATCAGTATCTGAAAGTACATGACAACATTTGAGAGCACATGAGTTAACATTGGCAGATCTTAAAAGCTGTGCAGGATAAGGGGAGTTAATATGTAGATGTGAACTTCTAAGATTATAGGCTAGACTGACGGGTCAAAAAGTCCTCTAAAAGGTAACAGCAAGTCTTTCATATTCTTTCAAATGCCTGGATAATTTCCAGAAGTCAAGCTGGACTTGAAGGTCATAATGTCTGCAAGTGGTCCAATGAAAAACTGTACAAAAGAGATGGTTTGCATCCAGTAGTGGGATTCGAATAATTTAACAACTGGTTCTCTGCCCTAATGACCGGCTGTGTAGGTATGGTAGGTAGGTCATGGGACAGGGTGGTCATGGCCAACTCAATATCACTCACATCAAAGGGCACCTCTCCTTGCCTGCCCTCTCCTTGACCCTCCCCTCTCAGCCACTCCTCACCTCACCCAGTCATTCACCTCTCCTCCTGGCCACCTGCTTGCCCGGCCTCCCACTCACCTGGCCTGCTGGCTGCTCACTCCCCAGGCTCCTTGTTCTCAATAATCACCTAAGCTACTGTAATTAGTGGCATAGATTTGTAGTCCTTTGCCTCCATTTCAAGCAAGATGTCAGCCTTCAAGATGTTTCCTCCTTTGCTTCTCTTCTTTTGCTTTGCATCTTTCGGCTGTTATAAGTAACGGGGGGGGGGGAGTGGGCCATGATATATCTGGGAAGCGAGCTGGAGTGGTTAGGAAACGAAACTGTATAATCTAGGGGAGGGGGAATCTTGCTTAGGTTTCTATTCTTTGCTATGCGCAACTGCAACTCTTTATCAAACTACGCCAAGGTCAACGGACAGAGGCCTCATCACCACCTGAAGATGCCCACATGATGTTATGCACCACTTCTAATTGGAGGAGCGATATGAACTGTTGGGGGTGGGAACGTTGCCATCACTTTGTATATGTGCTTTTCGCGCTCATTTCCTCAGATTCAGAATTCTTTTGTTGTTACCACTTTAATTTCCAGTAAAAGATATCTTTTCTCTAACAAATGGAGTTTAAGTATTTCTTTCTTGGATTTTGAATGGAGCACCAGCTGACATTATTCTGAATCTCCTTTACCAGCCCACCTGGAGAAAAAACAAATTTTCTTCCGAGGGGGTTTGAAAACAATGTCTAATCCAGCCAGCGACCAAGAAGACCTGGGAGCGACTGGAGGACCAGAATCCCTGTTGATGGAGGAAACAGGAGAGCCCGACTTCTTAGCAGAGCTAAGTCTTGGCGAAACCCCAGCTGCAAAACCCAAATGGTCCCTGGGAGTCAGTTGAAGGATCCTGAGGAAAGGCCCCCTCCAGGAGTGACCATGACCCGTCGTTGAGGGAAGGATGAGCCATGGCAGGAGAAGGAACGAAGAGATTTCTTACTAACGCAAGCCATGCACTTTTTACATGAAGCTGCCGGAGAGGCTCAAGCTGATCAAAGGTACGAGAGGGAAGAGGGGGAAGTAGCCCCAGGCAGAAGAACCAGAGCAGCCACCCCCATAAATCAACCTGGGCCAGCGCAACAGGCAGCAGCAGCAGCACAGGGCCCCCCGGCTGGGGAGATAATTGCCAGAAGGCGTAGGACTCCGAAGGTGCGTCTGTTGGAAGTAAAATATGGAGGGGATCCCCAGGAGTTAGGATTTTTCCTAGCACAAGTTTGGAGCCATATGGAGGAATATGGGCAGGATTTTTCCTCAAAAGCAGCCAAAGTCAGGTGTGTGACCAGGGCTCTGGAGGGAACTGCTGCAAAGTGGATGGTGACTTTGCATTATGATAATGCCCCTCAGCTGTTGAATTATGACCAGTTCATGACAGCATTGCACACTAGATTTGAAGATCCTCTAGCTGAACGCAAGGCAAGAATCAGGATGAAAACCATAAATCAGGGGCAGAGATCAGTAGCTGATTACACCCAGGAGTTTAGAGAGCTGACGTGCCATATCCGCGGCTGGTCCCAGGGAGCCCTGATAGAAGCTTTTAAAGATGGGCTGAATGAAGATGTTTATCAATGCTGTGTGGCCAGAAGAGACCCTGGTGAGCTGCAGCAGTGGTACGTGCTGGCAGCAGAGGTGGAAATTGACCTGACCCGAAACACCAGCCCTCAAGAAGCCTTAAAACCTCTAAAAGGAGGACCAGTGGTAAAACCCAGGACCAGGGCATGTTTCCGATGTGGGAAAGAGGGTTACTGGGCTGTAGACTGCCGCGTCAAGCTGGAACCAAAGGGGGCACCAGGAGGAGGGAGAAAATCTGAGAAACCTCCAGCCAAGCCTCGTGGAACGGCGCTAAAAGCGGAGGAGGTTGTAGAGGTCACCCCTCAAAAAGGAGGGGGGTTGGGAACTCCAACCTCTTCTGAAGAGAGTGAATCCGAATTAGAAAACGACTCACTGGTAAGTCCAAACAAGGGCCCTATGACCATTCCAGTGAGATTAAGGGTATCCACGTCAGGGGCCGAAGGGGACATGTTGGCTTTGTTAGACTCTGGGTGCACAAGGTGCGTAATCAGTTCGGAGGTGGTAGAGAAGCTGGGCTTAAGGTTAAAGACTCTAAAAACGCTCATAGCTTTTTGCCAATTGGATGGATCGATAGCCGGGGCGGACCTGCTCATTTTATAACGGAACCAGTGGAGATGACAATGGGGAACCATAAAGAGACTCTGTGTTTTATTGTGGCTCCTGGGATGGAGCGCCCCCTAATACTGGGTTTGCCCTGGCTCCGGAAATGGAACCCCCACGTTAATTGGAGGAGGGGATCATTACGCATATGTACAGACCAACCCCCAGAAGGGGAGGGGAAATCCCAATTGAGAACCAAGACTCCCACAGAGTTGGCTTCTATTGGCACTGAGATTCTGAAAGGGGAGGAGAAAATTCCAGAGGAATACTGGGACTTAAAGGAGGTGTTCAGTGAGAAGGCCTCGGATGAGCTCCCCCCTCATCACTCAACGGATTGTAGTATCGAATTTTTGCCAGGAGTAAAACTCCCAAAACCGAAACTGTATTCGATGACCCCGCGGGAATTAGAAGAATTGCGATTATTCATTGAAAAAAATTTAGAACGTGGTTTCATCCAACCTGCTAGGCCCCGGGTGGCGGCTCCAGTGTTGTTTCGGGAGAAGAAAGATGGCTCCTTATGCTTGGTAGTAGACTACCGAAATCTCAACACCATTTTGGTGGAGAACGTGTACCCCCTCCCCCTGATGAAGGACATGCTAGCCCACCTGGCTAAAGGAAAGATCTTTTCAAAACTTGACCTGAGAGAAGCATACTACTGAATCCGAATTAAAGAAAGGGATGAATGGAAGACTGCTTTTAATTGTCCGATGGGTTGCTTCCAATTCAATGTCCTGCCATTTGGCCTACAGGGGGCACCTGCAGTATTCATGCAAATGATAAATCAAGTATTGCAAGAACATTTGTACAAAGAAGTGTTAGTTTATCTTGACGATATTCTTATCTACACGGAAACTCGTGATGAGCATGTAAAACTAGTGCGGTCAGTCCTGGAGAAACTTCGAGCGGCTCAGTTGTATGCCAAGCTGTCTAAATGTGAATTTCACCAGGAAAAAATTGACTATTTAGGCTATCGCATATCACATGACGGCATAGAAATGGACCCGGGGAAGGTGCAGGCTGTCTTGGAATGGGCCCCTCCCCGTACCAGGAAACAACTGCAAAGTTTCTTGGGGTTTGCCAATTTTTACCGTCAATTTATCCCTGCTTTTGCAAAGATTGCGATGCCTATCACAAATCTCCATAAAACAAGAGGGGAGGTAAAACCAAAGCCTAGTACACCACTGGAGTGGTCCATGGAGTGTCAAGCCGCTTTTGAAAAACTGAAACGTCTGTTTGCTGCTGAACCAGTACTTAAGCACCCAGACATGGACGTTCCTTTTGTAATCCAAGCTGATGCGAGTGACGTAGCTGTCGGAGTGGTGCTACTTCAGATAAATGAAAAGGGATCTCTGCAACCATGCGCATATACCTCCCGTAAACTAACTGAAACCGAGAGGAGATGGGCCATCTGGGAAAAAGAAGCTTTTGCAGTTCGATGGGCTCTGTTAACTTGAAGGCATTTCCTAGAAGGAGCCAAATACCCTTTTGAGATCTGGACAGATCACAAAAATTTGGAGGCGCTGAAAGTGCCTCAGAAACTGTCTCCCAAGCAAGTTCGCTGGGCACAACATTTTAAGTGTTTCAATTTTTCATTAAAGTACATTCCTGGGGGAAAGAACTTCATGGCAGATGCTTTGTCTAGATTACCTCAGTATAATAGTGCTCGCCAGGAAGTGGTGAGGCCTATCATCCCAACCAAACAGTTGGCAGCTCCAATAGTTACCAGAACGCAGAAGAAAAAGTAGATTGATTTGTCAACCGATTTATTTGCACAATTAAAAGAAGCTCTAAAATTTGATGATTGGTTCCTAACCCACTCGAATGACTGTACAATTAGAGATGGATTGGCCTGGGTGGGGGCCAAACTATATGTACCTGAAAAGCTAAGACACCAAATCTTACATCAAGCTCATGATTCTAAAGCTGCTGGGCATTTTGGGTTCGTGAAGACCCTACACTTGGTCAAAAGACAATTTTGGTGACCCACGTTGAAAAAGGACATTGAGACTTATGTTGCTAGCTGCCCTGTCTGTGCCTCGGCCAAGTGGCCGCCTGGTAAACCAGCAGGCTTATTGCAGAATGTGGCTAGACACTGCTCCATGGAAGGAAATCGCCATGGATTTCATAGTGGAATTACCTGACAGTGGAGGAAATACAGTCATTTGGGTAGTAACAGATCTGTTTTCCAAACAGGTACATTTTATACCCTGTGCAAAGATCCCGTCAGCGAAGACATTGGTTAAGTTGTTTATTCTGCATATCTACAGGTTACATGGAGTTCTTGAATGCATAATCTCTGATAGGGGCGTCCAGTTCACCTCAAATTTCTGGAAAGAGTTCTTAAAATTACTAGGCTCTGCCCAGGGGTTAAGCTCCGCCCATCATCCACAAACCAATGGGGCCTGCGAGAGAACTAACTTGGTATTGGAACAATATCTGAGATGTTACATTAATTATCAGCAGGATGATTGGGCTGACTTACTGCCATTTGCTGAGGTGGCATATAACAATTTGGTACACAGCAGCACTGGATTTACTCCATTTAAAGTGGCTTCGGGACAAGACTTTGTACCCATACCCGAGCTTCCGCAGGAGAAACCTAACATTCCCTCATTAGATGAGTGGATAAGGCATTTTCAGCTAACCTGGCCAGTTGCCCGCAAGGCATTAGATGATGCTCATCAAGCTCATAAAAAATTTGCAGATAAAAAGAGAAGTCCACAAAAATCATATCAAGTTGGTGACAAGGTTTTTTTTATCAGCCAGATATTTGCAGACCACACAGAAGTCAAAAAAGCTTGGACCTAAGTATGTAGGACCTTTCCCAGTTGAACGAGTTGTGAATCCTGTGGCAGTTCAATTAAAATTGCCTAAAACCCTTCGACGGATCCATTCTGTTTTCCACGTTAGTTTGTTAAAGCCTGAACATACATCTGATTTAAGGCCGACTCAAGTAGTCCCCCCTGTACCATTACTTATTGAAGGTGAACAACATTTTGAAGTTAAGGAAATTTTGGATTCTAGGAAGAAGAGAGATCGAATCCAATATTTGGTTGCTTGGAAGCATTTTCCTTCATCCCAGGCTGAATGGGTAGATGAGAGAGATGTTAGAGCTTCCAAGCTGGTGCAGGCATTTCACACTAAGTATCCTGATAAACCCTGAACATTAATGCTGTTGTTACCTGTCTATAATATATAATCTTTTGTTCTTATATGTTTTTTTAGGACTAACGTCTCTTTACAGGAGGGCCGAATGTCAGCCTTCAAGATGTTTCCTCCTTTGCTTCTCTTCTTTTGCTTTGCATCTTTCGGCTGTCATAAGTAACAGGGGGGGGGGGGAGTGGGCCATGATATATCTGGGAAGCAAGCTGGAGTGGTTAGGAAAC
This sequence comes from Bungarus multicinctus, assembly GCA_023653725.1. Classification (NCBI taxonomy): domain Eukaryota; kingdom Metazoa; phylum Chordata; class Lepidosauria; order Squamata; family Elapidae; genus Bungarus; species Bungarus multicinctus. The sequence continues at coordinate 27,312,963 of CM042840.1, forward strand.
GAAACTGTATAATCTAGGGGAGGGGGAATCTTGCTTAGGTTTCTATTCTTTGCTATGTGCAACTGCAACTCTTTATCAAACTACGCCAAGGTCAACGGACAGAGGCCTCATCACCACCTGAAGATGCCCACATGATGTTATGCACCACTTCTAATTGGAGGAGCGATATGAACTGTTGGGGGTGGGAACGTTGCCATCACTTTGTATATGTGCTTTTCGCGCTCATTTCCTCAGATTCAGAATTCTTTTGTTGCTACCACTTTAATTTCCAGTAAAAGATATCTTTTCTCTAACAAATGGAGTTTAAGTATTTCTTTCTTGGATTTTGAATGGAGCACCAGCTGACACAGGATTTCAGTTGGCTCTATTGGGTGGAGTTTGGACTTTTTATATAAAAAAATAAAAACACAAAGCCAATCTAATCTCTGAAAATTTAAAATCTGCTCTTGTTGCATCCTGGGAAAGTCTCCTTAAAGTGCAGATGAGAATGACTTCTTTGACAATACCCACATGGTCCAGAGAATAGTTGACCTATGAAACCGCTAAAAAATTAGAAACTGCTATCAATCTTACTTGGACAGCTGGAAACCTGCTTAGCAGTCAAATATCAGATTCAGATGTATCTTTTTCTGCTAAAGTGACTAATTCCAGTCTGATTGGTTTAGGATATATTCAAATTCTGAAGCAAGGTATCAAATTGATATTGTCTGCTTTACAGGATGGGAAGAATATTAATGCAGGTGGCCACAAACTGGATCTAGGACTGGAATTTGAAGTATAAAAGAAGGGATTTTACTATCACTAATTCTGAAACACTATACAGCATAGCTACCTTTTGGATTTAGTGTATTTTTCAGTGTTTTACATCTGGAATGCAATTACTGCTCTCTGTCAGTCATATTAGATCTGGTTAAAGGCTAAACCTCAGAGCATGTATTTTCAGAGAAAGATGGAATTACTTTCTCTAATTCTGGGCATTTGGAGTATATTGTTGGCTGGGGTTACATGCTTATCAACTCTTGTATGAAGGAATTACCTTTCATAAAATTGATGATTTGTAATGGAAGACACATCTGAAATTCATGCTGTAAAAATGCTGATTTGTCACCAGGTGCAGAAAACACAATTTTCTGTTATCTAAGTCATCAGGTTTTCATTCTCTAATGGAGGGTTCACATTTATTCATGACATTTATGACCTACAGGGGGGAAGGAGAAGGAGGAGGAAGGGCACTGAGCCTGGTCCACAGAGGGAGGGAAACAGAGTAACAGAATTGGAAGGGACCTTGTAGGACATCTAGTCCAAGCCCCCACCCAAGCAGGAGACCTTACACCATTTCTGAGAGATAGCAGTCCATTTTATTTATTTCCTGCCTTTATTCTTTTATGAATAATTCAAAGTGAGTGGAGGAGTTTTGACATGGTTTCTGCTTTCTTAAAATGGAAGACTGGCTCTGTAACATTTCAAAACAATTTTATTTCCAAGGTTCTTTACTCCCAAGGAACAAATCACTGTCCTTGAACTTGCTGCAGGAAAAAAAATAGTATGAGTAGCATTCAACAGTTTTTATGACACAAAAAGTTTTCCAGACACTTCTAACATTCTTTTTCAGCTTGAGCTGGAAAGGAGGTGCATTAGCTTTCTCAACCTGTATATGATAAGACTTGAAGCAAGCTCATGTCTTCCTTCTTGAAAAGAAAACTATAATTGTGCTATAGATCTGCACTAGCACACAGAAAGTGCAATAAATTTCAAGGATCCACAGACCTCTGGGACCAGATTCACCCTTTCTTACGCTCAACACACTTTCCAAAGCCTGGCGCCAAATTGGTTGACCAGACTCTACTGTTTGATGGTGTATAATTTAGAATTTGTCTTTTATTTAGAATTTGTCTTTTTAAGGCAAGAAGGAGGGCTGCACTGCCACCATGCCCACCTGCAGGCTGCTGCCCACAAAATCACCACTTGGGTAACCATGCAGCAGCAGCAGCTCGTGGATCATGGTGCCACACAGGAGTTGGGCTTCAGTTACTATTTGCAGGAGCCTCAATGACACCCCCGGGCTTCTTAGGGCAGAGCCAGATTGGCCCCCTGAGAAGTTCTCATCTGCTGAGAAGTCTGGGGGAGGCCTCGCTTGCCATCCACTAAGCGCCTGGACTTCCAGTGATGAGATGGGATTCTTTGGGCACTTAGCTTAGTCATCTCTTTAGTAGCTCCAGCTTTTCCCTCTGGGTGCCTTGTCAGAGCATCCTTGGGATTTTCCCTGCAGAGATGTCACTTGCTTAGAAGAGGGAGGGGGACCAATTAGAGAAGCACTGAGATGCCTAAATGGCCTCAAGAGAGGCCGGGCAAGGCAAGAAGTGGCTGGGAGGGGTGCAGGATTAGGAATGGCAATTTAGCCGGTTCACCGAACTAGACAAAAAAAATTAACTACCAGTTCTCCCAAACCAGTGCAAATCAGCTGAATCCCACCACTGTTTGCATGCATCAAAGAAAGGGGCTGAGTTACTTGGCATTAAATTACAGATTTTCTGGATAAACATTTAAACTGAACAGTGGGGACAGAGAATTAATTAATACAGAAAATTTCTGTCCCCAGCAATCTAAAATTAATAGGGTTATCAGTGCATGTAACATAGATGTTAGTTAAAATGAGATAATGTTCAGATGGCTCATCCCTGAGGGTATGTTGATCTCTTGGCAGGAAAAGAAGTTTAGAATTGACACTTTGGATAAGGTGCAAGAATTTTATAAACATTATTTAGCCATAGAAGAAGAGCAAGATAGCAGAGATTATATAGAAAGCAAAAGCCAAGAAGAACAACAATCACAAGAAAAACAATCAGACCAAGAAGTAAGAGAACGGACAGAAATAGAATGCAAGGAAGGAGAAGAGGTGAAGATGAGATTGCAAAGAGAGCAAAGAGCAAAGAGAGGAATGAGAATTACATATAAACAATAAAATAGAAGAAGAAATTAGGTTGCTATCAATTAACATAAAACTCTCCAGCCAAAAGTAAACAAACTGACAAAACTTCAAAAACAAAACATGGACATTATTTGCTTACAGGAGGTCCATATTAAGAAACAACATGGTAACATTCTAGAATTCCCTAAAATAGGGAAACTCCATTTGGCACAAAAAAAGAAGAGGGGCATAAAAGAATGGTTGAAACCAAAACAGATTTATGTGGATGATGAAGGAAGAATCTTATTAATAGAAATAAAAACAAGCCAAAAGAGAATGTTGCTAGCAGTAATATATGCACCAAATACGAACCAGAAGGAATTTTACCATAAGCTACATTGAAAAATAATAGAGTCCGAGCAGAAAAAATGTATTCTTAATAGGATACTTTAATGCAGTGGCAGAAACTAAGAAGGATTATATAAATAATAAAAACCAACAAGAAGAAGAGAAAAAGACTACCAGATATATTCTTTAAAATGGCAGAAGAGTTAAACTTAAAAGATATTTGGAGATAATTAAATCCACAGGAAAGACAATACACTTTATTTTCTAACCTCCACAATTCTTGCTCAAGAATAGATATGATGTGGATGGATCCAGAACTGGGAAAGGACATAGAGGAATTACAGATAATGTTGAATACATGGGCAAATCATAACCCATTAAAAATGAAATGGAAGGGGGGGGGGAGAGAGGGAGGTGGACTCTAAACCAGAGAATTTTGAAAGAAAAAAAGGATGTGCAAATGTTGGAAAGAGAACTGGAATTATTCTTCAATGTAAATCTGAAAGAATAAACAATGCTACAAAACCTATGGGATACAACTAAAGCCTACATTGGGGGATTAACAATAGCCTATGTGGCTCAGTGGAATAAAGAAAGGAAGAAACAACAAATGATATTGCAGGGAAAACTTAAAAAATTTGAATCAAAAATGCAAAAAGAACCCCAAAATGAGAAAATTAAAGGAGAAAGAGATATGGTCAAACATAAAATAAATTTATATCACAAGAAGAAATGGCATGGAACATTAGATTGACAAAACAAAACTAGTTTGAACACGCAAATAAACCATGGAGATGATTGGTGTATAAATTGAAGAAGGAGAAAGAAAAAACTAATACAACAGATGCAAGATGAGGATGTGATCATTCTCCATGCTGCTACGAAAGTCCAGGATAGGGAAAGACTCCTCCCTCTACATCATTGAGCTGAGTCTGTCAAAGCTATAAAAGTCAGCCCCTGCTATTGGCCCCCAGCTTTGATTCAGCTCCTTGTTGTGAGCAGCATGTCTCTGAAGATAGGAAAGCAATAGTAGTGTGGAAACAGTGAAAGGGAAACTAGCAACTCCCGGGGATCTGGTGAAGCCTAGTTGCCACGGGGAGTGGGAAGTCGCTGTCATTTAACGTCAAGATTCGGCGATGAGGATTGGAACAGTCAAAAGTGATTTCGGGTCTGGGATCGCTTTTTTAGGCCTTCCATGCCACAATTCATAGCACGCAGCCTGGGGAAGCCTTTTGTTGGCTGCGCTGAACAGCTGAGAGTCGGGGCAGTTTTGGAGTACCTCTCAGCCGGCGATCTTATAGAGGCAGATTGGTGTTAATTAACCGCTAACGAAGATTGAGGCTTGCTCAGGCCTCAAAGAAGATCCTGTTCACCTGATCTCTAGTGAGAGCAGCACATTAATGATGTAGCCCTTAGCAACCCCAGTATTTAGCCCTCAGAAAAATGGAGAGCACACAGGCCCAATCTGACCAACCGGGCCTAGAAGAGGCCCATTGTTCTGAAGTGATCCAAAGGCCAGCAAAGAGAAGAAAGCAATGAGGCCATGCAGCCAGGGAGGCAGTGGTAAAAATTAAGGCCTTTGCAACAAAAAAGGTATCAAAATCTGAACTCAGAGCCGAAAAGAGAAGGCATGAGGCCTTAGAGAAACAATTTGCAAAGAGTCTGGAGCAGAGAAGTGGGTGGAGCCAACCATCTACTCAATCTGGTGATCTGCAGACCGGCCCTCTGGCTTTATCCAGGGCTAGAGAGGCAGAATTAGGCTCCACCAGTTATCTTCAGGCAGCTGAGACCAGCTGAGGTTTTTTCCCCTTAAGATTTGAGTAAATCTGGGCCTAATTTTAGACGGGCAGTGTGGGTTCCAGAAACATCCAATCCTCAGGATAATTTATCCCAGGGTGGCCATAGGCAAAGGGCTGAGGCCACCTTTACACCTACAGCTGCTGGCCTCTGCCCAGTGGATCCACCTTTAAGTAGCAGTCTGAGGATATTAAGGATATGGTTTCTGTGGCCATAAGACAGGGGATTGCTGAAAGTTTTCAACAATGTCACTGCGTTTATTTTGGGTTTGTCTGGTGAGCTCCCACAGAAGTTTCCAAAATATACCAGATGTTTCCATAGTAACAAGGTATGAATGTCTTGTGATTTTTGATTTACTGCGCATGTGTGCAGGGGAGGAGTTTTACTTTTACTTCACTTTCATTATACTTCACTTTCATTATTTTTTTCTTTTGCTTGCTTCTCAGAATGTACTGCTTTTTCTTTTGTTCCTAGTTATTTGTAAATAAAAATATGCTGGCAACAGAAAAACACGATTCATTTCCTCTAATTTATAAAGCTGATTTTTTTTCGCTTTGACATGGTAGCAGAGGATGGTTGATGAAGTTTTTTTCTTTGCCAGTTGCTTTGATAATTAGTTCACAAAGTCTGAGGAATTTTGTGATTAATTTTAATTACATCTACAATGCCACGCAAGTAAAACAAAAAGGAGAGTCTGGTTGGAGGAAGATTTATTATCATTTTCTGAAATACCTAAGGAGGAGATAAGAACTTGGCAGATACCGCTGGCTACTGCTACTTGTCTGGAGGAGGCTGCTATCGGAGGACAAGAAAGCAGGTCTGTACCAAGTTTTATTTATGATGCATGCTATCAAACTCAGCCTGAGAAACCAGAAGCCCAAGAATATGGAAAGCTTTGTGCTAAACCTAAAGTTATACAGTCAGCTGAGCATTTTTCACCCAAAAATAAAGGTGAAATTCATTATTCTCCATTAAGTCCTGAGCCAACAATGAGTCAGAGAGCTATGCAGGATTATATGCAACAGATTGCAGTTTTTGAACACAGCCTACAGCAAGCTAAGGCATTTGCACTGTCCCTTCAGCCAGATAAGGGTGTGGTTGGAGTTCCTGAGTCCTCCATCTTGCCTTCTTCATTGAAGCCAAGGGGCCACCCACAAATTGGTCACAAGGGAATGGTGTCAGACCAATCAGAGCAGAGAGCTATGCCTACATCACAGCTACCTCATGATATGTCTCGTGATGCTGACTCAACTGAAACAGCAAGAGCTTCTGCCATTTCTAATGTTGTAGCACCATCTGCTGGCGATTTGCATACAATACATGAACAATTACAAACTTTACGAAGAACTTTTACAAACTTGTCAAGGAGTCAGTCTGCTGTACAGATATCTCCAGCAAGCCAGCCAGTGCCAATACCTGTGCCAGCTCCAGCACCTCCTGGTGTCCAAGCAGGCATAGTTATACATGTTCCTCTTTAACAATCTTCTATCATTCCACTGACTGGTGATTCAAAATTAAAGTTCTCAGGACAGAATTACAAGGCATGGGTCAGTGAGATTAGCATTTTACTTTGGAGAGAAGGTACTCACTGTATGGTGTTTAATCCTCCACCACAGCCTTGGCCTCCTGACATAAGAGGATTGGACATTAAAGCATACACAACATTATTGATGTCAATGGACACTGAACTGCAGATTACTTTTTCACCTGATGCAACTGCCCAACAAATTTGGGCTCAATTAGAAGCATGTTACCAGCCTATTTCAATTGAATCTACATGTTTGCTCTTAACTGACTTTCATGGTTCGAAATTGAAATCTGGTGTACCTATTGGAGAATATTTGACAAAACTGAAAGGAAAGAGAAAAGAACTTGCTATACATGGTTATGCTGTGGATGATTTTCAAATGATCAGTGTTATTATTAACTCATTGAATTATGAATGGAAGGGTGCCATTTCAAAGATTAATCAAGTGCCTATTGCTCAGCGCACAGTTGATCATGTATGCAGAATTTTAACCGAGGAAGAAGCATTAATGCAAGCCATGCCACATTTGAGAGAACCACCTGCATCAAGAACCCCAGTAAGGCTCAACTTCTGAGGAAAGGCCTTCGTTCCAAGGATGCCAAGATGCTACATCTGTGGTCGTCTGGGACATATTGTCTGTGATTGTCCCCAACGATCTCCAGCACCTGTCACATACCAGCCCAGAGGAACAGATTCCAGAAACAAGGGCAGAGGTGAAAGGCAAGGTCATCACGGTTCCAGGTGTGATCTACAAGCTCCACACATCACATTGGCATTAACCAACGAAGGAAGTCCGGATTATGACAGAAGACATCTCTGGACTTTGGACAGTGGAGCAGCAGTGCATGTTACCTACAGAACAAATCTTTTCACAGAGATGCATGAGCCTGAACCTGATATGTGTGAACTGTACACTTTTTCCAATAATACTGTTCAGGTCAAGAAAAAAGGAATTGTTTACATTAAAGAGCTAGATGCATTTATTCCTGATGTTTATTATATTCCAACAACAACCAGCAGTTTGCTTAGATAGAGTCATTTGTCGAGAGTATCCAAGTACCAGGTTCACCATTTTGAAAAGGCAAGTTATGTGGTGAAAGAAGGTAATATTGTTGCTGAAACCATATTAATTGATGATGTTTATTACCTAAAGCCGAAGTCTACTTTGCAAGCACAGGCAAGTATACATTGTCCAACAAGGGGGAGCACAAGCCCAGAGAGAGATGTTCCAGAGAGAGATCATGTTGCTATCCCAAAGGTTCCTAGAACCAATAAAAGTCAGAAACAGGTTGCTCGAAGCAAGCCTAAGGTTCCTAATAAGAAAGTTGAGAATTCACTAACAGGAAAACTTTTGCATTCCATAGACTCATAAATGTACTCACCCAGCAGCAGCAAGGTTGTTTTGAGCCTCCTCTGCAGCATCCTTCTTTACAAGGTCTTCTCTGCATTAGCTGCACCAGCTACAGGATTGTTGCCTCCCGGTAATACCAGGTCTCACAAGGACATAAATAAAATAATAGTTGCAGCAGTTCACCACTGATGCCATCTTAAACTGCAAAATTCGCATCAAAAGCGATGGCATCCTTGGTGGTAGTGAGACGCCTTCTGTGGCTGTGTAATTGGCAGACAGACTCACATTGAAAATGGAAGCTTGCTTCTGCCCCTTGCTCAGACAAGAGTCTGTTTGGGGATGCTCTAGAACCATGGTGGAAACCAGGTGGAAACCAGGGACAAAAGAAATATTCTTTCATTGTTGGTTAAGAGGTCAGATTTTTGTCAGGCTCCATACTCCCAACCATCTTCCTTTTGGCCTGAGTCTGACATCCTTCCTTCAGGCCAGAGGGGTTCCCTCCTTGCCAGGAGCAACAACCTGAATGATTGGGCAAACAACAGCAGTTTTCCTGCAAACAGCCCTTTAGAGGCAGAGGAGGCCATTTGTTCCGACTCTCTAAATGACAGCCCTCCTTCCCTTGCCATCAAAGATCATCTGGCTTTCTTTGCTTCATGGTGGGAAGAGTCAACTACGGACACCTGGTTCTGTGACGTCAGGTCTTCAACTCAGGTTCCTTTCCTTCCTCTGAGGTTTATCTCGGGACAGTTCCAGATGGGTCTAATGGAATCAGCCATTCAACATCTGGTAGACATAAGAGCCAACCAGGCAGTTCCAGTGAATCAATGGGGGCTGGGGTTCTACTCCTGGCTCTTTGTGATCCCAAAAGCCTCAGGATGGGATGGGATAGGATGGGGTGGAGGGAGATCCTCGACCTCAAGTCCTTGAACAAGTTCATTCCCTACAGACACTTCAAGATGCAGTTCCTCCAGATGATTCGGGAAGGGAAAGCGTTCGGGAAGGGTGACCACCTCTCATCCATAGACCTCACAGAGGCATACCTCCATATCCCGATCTAGCCCCTTCATCGCCAATTCTTTTGGTTTTGCTACAACAACAAGCACTGCCAATACTGGGCCCTTCTGTTTGGCCTCTCATTGCCCCCCAGGGCATTTACCAAAGTTCTTGTGGCATTGGCAACATTCCTACATGCCCTCCCAGTGAGGGTCCAATGCTACTTGGATAATATCCTGATCCAGTCATCTTCAACCCACTCCACCCACATCGACCTTCAGACTACAACACGGATCCTGCAGGAACACGGTTTTTCCATAAATTTCAACAAGAATCATCTTCTACTGACCACCCATCTCCTACACCTAGGGGCAGTCATCAACACAACCCTCTGTGAGGTTTTCCTTTCCCTGGATTGTCAAGAGAGTCTGAACAACTTGATAAACTGGGTTTGACAGCAGCACACAGGTCCTCTATATCTACTATTGCTGCTACTATTGCAACCTAGGAAAGATGATTTCCTGTATAAACATCATGCCATGGGCCCGACTCCATGCCTGGAATATGCAATGGACCCTGCTACCATTTCAATGGGTGGGAACCAGCCACTCATCCATCAGAGTCTGAGTTCCTCCACCAGTCCTTCGTTTTTTCTGGTGGTGGCAGTCTCAGGCCATCAGGAAAGGCCATTTTTTCAAGAAGCCAGATAGGTTCATGATCATGACAGATGTCAGTCTTTATGGCTGGGGGGTACATCTACAAAGTGAAATAGCTCAGGGTTGTTAGTCCCAGACAGACAGGTCTCACCCCATCAATTGGCTCAAACTCAGGGCTATCTTCCTGGCTCTCAGACTTTCTGGCTGTGAGACATTTACAAGACAGAATGACAGAGTCCCATATGTTAATCAAGGCCCATGTCAACAGATGGGGGGGGAACTCAGTCGAAATCCTTGATACAGGAGGCCAAACATCTGGAGCAGTGGGTGGAGAGGCACCCTCTGTCCTTCTCATCTTAGGGATCAACAACATCCAGACCAACTGGCTGAGTCATACCAAGGTTGATCACTCAGGGTGGTGCCTTCATCCATCTCTATTCCAGGAACTGTCCAAGAAGTTTGGTCCCTCAATAGTAGACCTATTTGCCACTCCCCAGAATGTGCAGCTAGACAGAGTCTTTAACAGGTTTCCTATCCAGGGAGTGGATGGGCTCCAGGTTACCTTCCCCCCTCTTCCTATCATTCCAGCTGTTCTTTGGAAGACGTTGGAGGAAAAGGTGGAGCAGGAACCTCATTGGCCCAGATGGCCCTGGTTCGCTGACATGATGAACTTGTAAGTCACTCGACTGTGATGAATCCCATCCAGCAGGATCTCCCTCAGCCAAGGGGCCTTACTCCACCCAGAACCTCAGTGGTTCCAGTTGGCTGTATGGAAATTGATTGAGTGGATTGAGTGGAAATCTCTGAAAGAGATTAGCTTACCTGATAAGGTGATAAAAACCATCCAGGCATCACATAAACCATCAACCAATTGCATATAAATTGTGGCATACGCTGGATGTGTGGAGAGTTCTCTGTATATATGTAAATGAACTGCAACTTTTTGCAAGACAGAAGCAATGTTTGTATCATTCCAACCAGCTTCCTTAGGGAGCAAGACCTCCCCATCCATGATGGGCAGATGGATCAGGGCTTCTATTTCCACAGCAAACAAGACATTATCTCTCCCAGTTCCTAAGAGGCTTACAGCCCACTCTATTAGGAGTGCAGCAGCCATATCGGCAGCCTGGGCTACTCAGACATCCATTGAGGAGATCTGCAGAGCGGCTACCTGGGTGTTGCCTTCTCCATTTATCTGGCACTATCTACTAGACTCCTTCATCTCTGCAGAAGCAGCATTTGGCAGGAGAGTGCTTCAGAAGGTTCTTACAGTCTCGGACTGAGTGGACCAGACCTAGATCCTCCCTTGCACATGCAGACTTTGGTATGTCCCTATCCTGGACTCTAGTGGCAGCATGGAGGAGAATGGGCATTGGTAGATTTATCTGAGACACCCTTTCTATAGATGCTGTGAGAGAGTCAAATCCACCTTGTGTTCGTCTGGTCATGTTTGGGGAGAGGTCTTCTCACTGTTTTGTTTTTTAGAGACATTATTATTATTATTATTATTTAAATTTATATACCGCCTTTCTCCCAGGGGACTCAGGGCGGTGTACAGCCCATCTAAAACCCACAAATATACAAAAATTAAAAAAGTATTAAATTAATCAGCTGATAAATGAGACTAAAAAGACCCCCCCCCTTAAAACCCCAATTTAAATTAAATGCTATGGAGACCAAATTAAAACCATTATCTCAGCCCAGGCCGGCCTGCTCAAAGAGCCAGGTCTTCAACGCGCGCCTGAAGGCCCTCAGGTCCGTGCCGGTATGGAGCTCCGGTGGCAGAGTATTCCAGAGGGCGGGGGCACCCACAGAGAAGGCCCTACCCCTCGGCGCCGCCAGACAACACATAGCGGCCGACGGCACCCGGAGCAGACCCTCTCTGTGGGAACGCACCGGCCTGTTGGAGATCACTGGCAGAATGCGGTCCTGGAGGTAACCTGGTGCCATACCATGGGTCGCCCTAAAGGTCAAAACTAGAACCTTAAAGCGAACCCGGAGAGCCACCAGCAACCAATGCAGCTCGCGCAGGAGAGGCGTCACATGGGCACTGCGTGACGCCCCCATGATCACCCGCGCGGCTGCATTTTGCACCAGCTGGAGTCTCCGGATGCTCCCCGCAGGGAGCCCCATGTAGAGGGCATTACAATAGTCCAGGCGAGAGGTGACAAGGGCCTGAGTGACCGTGCGCAAGGCGTCCCGATCCAGGAAGGGCCGCAACCGGTAGATCCGACGGATCTGATGAAATGCCCCCCTGGAGACAGCCGCGATGTGATGTTCAAGCGACAGCCGTACATCCAGGAGGACACCCAGGTTGCGAGCCCTCTCTGCGGGGGGCAGAACTTCCCCCCCGATAGCCAGAGAAGGTGTCAGCTGGCTATATCGGGGCGCCGGAAACCACAGCCACTCGGTCTTGGATGGGTTGAGCCGAAGCCTGTTCCCGCCCATCCAATCCCGCACGGCCTCCAAGCACCTGGACATAGCCCCCACAGCATCGTTGGGGTGGTCTGGAGTAGAGATGTACAACTGGGTGTCATCTGCATATAGATGACACCTCACTCCAAGACCACGGATGATCTCGCCCAGCGGCTTCATATAAATGTTGAACAAGAGGGGAGAGAGGACCGACCCCTGAGGCACCCCACAAAGCAGGGGCCTAGAGGTGGACCTCTCCCCCCCCCTGCCAACACAAATTGCGAACGGTCGGAGAGGAAGGAGGAGAACCATCGAAGGACGGTTCCACCAATCCCCAACCCCTCCAACCGTCGCAACAGGATACTATGGTCGATAGTATCGAAAGCCGCCGAGAGGTCTAATAGGACCAGGACAGAGGAGAACCCTCTGTCACGAGCCCTCCAGAGATCATCAACCAATGCGACCAATGCCATCTCAGTGCTATGTCCAGGCCTGAAGCCCGATTGGGACGGATCGAGGTAAGTAGCTTCCTCCAGGTACTGGGGGAGCTGACGTGCCACCACACTCTCAACAACCTTCGCCACAAAGGGAAGGTTGGAGACCGGATGATAGTTGTTTAAAATAGCTGGGTCCAGGGAAGGCTTCTTGAGGAGGGGGCGCACCACTGCCGCCTTCAGGGCGGCAGGGAGCACCCCCTCTCTCAAAGAAGCGTTGACAATCCCCTGGAGCCAGCCTCGTGTTGTCTCCCTGGCGGCCGAAACCAGCCAGGAAGGGCACGGGTCCAATAAACAGGTGGTGGCATTCAGACCCCCCAGCAGCCTGTCCACACCCTCGGCGGTCACAGGATCGAACTCCCCCCAGATAACACTCACAAGACCTGCCCCGGACACCTCCCCCAGGACCATCCAATTGGAGTCGAGCCCCTCCCAAATCTGAGTGATTTTATCATGCAGAAATCGGGAAAACTCCTCTGCCCTACCCTGCAAGAGGTCATCCCGCGCTCTCGGTTCAAGTAGAGAGCGGGTCACTCTAAACAGGGCGGCAGGCCGATTTTCTGCTGACGCAATAAGGGCGGAGAAATACAAAGATTTCGCCGCCCCTGTCGCCACAAGGTAAGTCTTAATATGAGATCTCACCTGTGTTTGGTCAGACTCAGAACGGCTCGCCCTCCAAATGCCCTCTAGACGTCTTTTCCGGCACTTCATCTCCCGTAGCTCCTCCGTATACCACGGAGCCAAATGGGATCTGTGCCGGGTCAGAGGTCGCAGGGGCACAACTCGATCTAGAGCCCCGGCGGCCAACCCGTCCCAGGTGGCCACCAGGTCTCCAGGCGAGCTGTGAACCAGAGACTCAGGAAACAGCCCAAGCTCCCTCTGGAACCGCTCCGGGTCCATCAGGCGCCTGGGGCGGAATAATCTAGGTGTTTCCGCCTCCCTGCGGTGGGGGGTGGTGGAATGGAAGTCCAACCTAAGGAGGGAATGATCTGTCCATGACAAGGGTGTGATAACTAACTCCCCAAAATTACAGTCATTCAACCACTGCCCAGAGACAAAAATCAGGTCCAGCATGTGTCCTCCAATGTGAGTGGGGGCAGAAACTAACTGGGTTAGGTCCATGGCCGTCATGGAAGCCAAGAACTCCCGAACCAACCCCGAGGTTTCACCGGACGATGGCAGGTTGAAATCCCCCATGACCAAAAGCCTGGGGGTCTCAACCGCCAGCCCGGCTATCACCTCGAGGAGTCCGGGCAGGGCCGATGAGACATGGCAGGGAGCCAGGTACGCCATCAAAAGACCCATCTGAACCCCTTGCCCCCACTTCACAAATAGAGATTCACAGCCGTCTGAGGGACAGTGGCCTCCCTAGGATGAAGGGCTTCCTTTATAAGCACCGCCACCCCTCCACCCCTTCCCTGAACCCTAGGCTGGTGAAATGCAAGGAAACCTGGTGGGCACATCTCAACCAGAGGAACACCGCCCTCTGGGCCCAACCAGGTTTCGGTGACACCTACCAGGTCCGCAGCCTCCTCCTGAACCAAATCATGGATCAGGGGAGCCTTATTAACCACGGACCTGGCATTGCACAACAACAGCCGGGTATTCAGGGCCTGAGAATCCGGACAACCAGGGCTGCAGGATGGGTATGGAGGGTCGGAGTGCGCTACCGCTTGCAAACATCGGGAGCGCGATCCCCTTACCGGATACGGCCCTCTACCCCCAGCATATCTACCCCTCCCAGTCACCATGCTGATAAAATTAGCCCCCGGCTGCCCACCCCCAGTCTGCCACCCCGACACGGAAATCCCCGAGGCCCCCCAGGCGCGCGGGCCGGCCCGGCTGCCCCCAACTCCATGTGGGCTGTCTCCCCTGCCCACCCTGGATCCATTTATCCCATTAAAAAACCCCATTTAAAAACTGCCAATCCCGGGTTTCCCGCGCTTCCTCTTTCCATTTCTCCGGCTTCCACGGCCCCACCATCGCTCCGGATCCCAGGATCCCTCATAGGGGAACGTCTTCGACATGGCACATCTGTCAAGTTTCTTCGTCAAAAGCTGTGAGGCAGTAGCAGGGACTGGCTTTTATAGCTTTGGCAGACTCAACTCGATGATGTAGAGGGAGAAGTCTTTCCCTATCCTGGACTATCTCACAGCGTGTATAGAAAGGATGTCTCAGGTATTGTAAATCTACCAACGCCCATTTACCATCAGACAAGAAGGAAAAAAAGTGTTCCCCAAAAATTCTTTAAGACTCTGTATAGCCAGGATATTTGGAGAGAAAATATCAAGCAATATTTAAATGAGATGGGTTTATCTAAAATATCAGCAATAACAAGAGAAATGTTGAACGATAAAATTACTATGATGGAGATGAAGAAGGCAATTAAAAAACAAAAAAATAATAGAACACCAGGACCTGATGGAATCCCCGCAGAACTTTATAAAGAAAGGCATATATTATGCTTATACTAAAAGAGAATACAGATGACCAGCAGATTAAAAATTATAGGCCAATCTCGCCGACTATAAGATAAGATATTATTAAAATAATTGCAGAAAGAGTGAAAAAAATAGTAAATGAAATTATTCACTCTGATCAAAATGGGTTTGTACCAAAAATGCACTTAAGGAATAATACAGGGAATGTTAATGGATGTGTTGGAATATTATGAGGCCCACCCCAAGAGGCAAGTGGAGCTGATATGTGTGGATGCACAAAAAGCATTCGACAACCTAAATTGGCAATTTCTTATCAATCAATTGAACATGATGAAATTTGGTGAAAAATGTATAGGGATGTTTAGGGCAATATATGCTACACAAACAGCAAAAATAATAATAAATGGAGAAACTACAAATAAATTTGACATAACTAAAGGGGCAAGACAGGGATGCCCACTATCCCCACTATTATTCATCCTATCAGTAGAGGTACTATTGACCCATATTAGGCAAATGCAAGAAATAAAAGGATTGAGAATTAAAAAGGAAGAATATATAACACAAGCCTTTGCAGACAATTTGGTGTTTATTTTAGACTAAAGACAGGAAGTATATTAATTCAAGAAATAGAACAATTTGGCAAGGTAGCGGGGCTTAAAATATATAAAGATAAAACTAAGAATCTTACTGCAAGTCAAAAAAAAGAATTGGAGGAGAAACTGGGGATCCAGATAGTCAAAAGAGTGAAGTATCTTGGAATTTGGCTGACAGCAAAATGCTCCTTTATAAAAGAGGACAATTATAATAAACTAGTACAACAAATACAAAAAGATTTGGATAATTGCACTTCCTGAGGGTTCTCAGTAAAAACAATCTGGAAAAGAAGCTGTTGCTGGCTTTCTAAAAAGCCTCTGTGGAGAGCACTCTGACATATTGTCTGGGTGTGTGATATGCAGGCTTCTCAGTTGAGGACAGGAAAACTGTACAGAGGGTGATAAATACAGCTCAAAAGATCATTGGTTGCCCTCTGCCCTCCCTGGAAGACTTAGCCAGGCCCCGCTGCCAAAGCAGAATTAAGGCCATTATAGAAGATCCCTCACACTCTGGCAATTATCTTTTTGACCTGCTGGCGTCTGGACAGTACTTTAGGTCAATAAAATCCCACACCACTTGATTAACAAATAGTTTCTTTCCTTGGGCCATCCACACTGCAAATAAATATAAGTTACTACCATATTAAGATGTGAAAAGATATGAAACCGCAATACCTCATTCAGATGTATAATAACATATTACAGTACAATCCATCTCTTGTGTATTATATTTGGTAAAGCATCACAGTCAGTGTTGGATGTATATTTTGTGTATATTCGTAGATATTGCACTCTCAAATTGCAAATGGAGACGTGGGTACTCTATTTTTCTTATTTTTATTTTAAGTGCTTCGGTTTTATTGTATTGCAAACAGTTGCTGGGGTGCATCCACAGTTTTGTTGTACTTGTACAATGACAATAAAGTTCTTCTTCAAATTACAAATATCACTAAGAATTGCCACCATTAAAATGAACATATTACCCAAAATCATGTTCCTCTTCCAAACAGTTCCAATAAAATTAGGAAGAATTTTTTTGAAGAATTAAATAAACTAACAACAAAATTTATCTGGTAAGGGAAGAAACCCCAAATAAAATTAAGACTTATGCAGGATACTAGAGATAAGGGAGATTTTGAACTCCCAGACTGGGAACTTTACTACCAGGTGGCAGCCATGACATGGCTCAAAGACTAGATAAATTTAAACAATAAAAGAATATTGACAATAGAGGATCATGATCTTCAACTTGGCTGGCACACATTCATTTGGGAGGGGAAAAACAAATTACACTCATATTTCCAGAGACATCTAGTAAGGGATGCCCCGCTATATGTATGGGAGAAAATTAAGAAGAACCACTATATGAAAATTCCAATTTGGCTATTGACCATGGAGGCAATGATATACCCCAATGTTTTAGATTTAAATAAGGTAGCTATTGGAGGAAAAAGTAGAATTAAAATCAAATCAGGAGTTAAAGGCCCAAGGAATTGAGATAGATTGGTGGCCTTATATACAAATTTGGAACAAGGTACAAAAAACATTTAGAACAACACAGCATCTAAAAAGACAAACAGGAATTAGATAAAATATTATGGGGGACAGGGAAAAAATGATCACTAAAACATATCTTTTTAAAAAATCCTTTAAGATTTAAAATGAAGGAAGAAACAGTAAAAGAGACTATGGTAATATGGGCCAAAAATTTTGGGTATAGCATTGAATTGGAACTGGGAAAAATTGTGGGAGAAAAATTACAAATTAACAATGTCAGCAGCCTACAAAGAAAATCTGTACAAAATATTCTACCATTGGCATTTACCCCTGGCAGATTGGCCAAAATGTTTCCAAACAGAGCAGTGAAATGCTGGAGATGTAACTATAAGAAGGAACTTACTTTCACATGTGGTGGAGCTGTACAAAAGCTAGAAAATATTGGCTTAAAGTAAAGAATTGGTTAGAAGAAATTACTAAACAAAAAATTGAGATGAAACCAGAACTATTGCTATTGGGCATACTAAGACAAAATATCTGCAAAAAACTGCAATATATTATGATACATATAATAACAGCAGCCAGAATTGTCTTCATGCAAAATTGGAAATAAGATGACACTCCTCATAGCGATAATAAGAAAGGTTCTTGAATGTGCAGAGATGGGCAGGTTGATTATGGAGTTAAAAGACAGAGAAGAAACAGAATACTATAAGATCTGGAATGTATGATACCAGTTAGAGAACAGATGTAAAGTTGTTACATGAAGGATATGTAGGAGTATAGCAAAGTGGGAAAATATTGTATATATATTTAACTGCTATAAGTTAAAAGTAGAAAAAACTATATAACATATAGAATAGTAACAATTATGTCAATATGAGTGAATACTGTAACCTGAATGCTGTAATGAGTGTAAATGTGGTGTTTTAGTTTGAAATAAAAAAATTAATTTGAAAAAACCAACAGATGTTTGTGTGGGTAAAAATATCAACCTTCTGTCAAGCAAAAACAAGCATTTAATAATGAGTGTCATACTATGTGCACTAATCAAACAGGTGGTAAGGCAATAGGTGACAACACAGGTTATGTAGAAAATAAATACAGGGTCAGTCAAAATGGATTAAAATGTTTTTACACCAATGCAGAGTTTGAGGAATAAATAGGGTGAATTAAAAATTTAAGTAAATGAGGGCAGATATGATATTGTGCCATTACTGAAACTGGGTGGGATGAAATCCACAAATGGAATGTTCTTAATGATATATGGAGAAAAAATACAGAAGATGGAAGAAAGAGGTGATAAAACAGATAAGAAAGTAGGAGAAATAGATAATAGATTGACAATGGTTGAAAGGAAAAAGTGAAAAATTCAATATTCTGGGAGATGGAAAAGGCTGATTTCTACTTAAGATTTCAGAACATAGAGGAAGAAAAAGGAGAAAATCTTAAAGAAATTATGACAGAAATATTAGCAGAACCCTTGGAGATGACTAAAGAAAAAATGATGGGTGGAATGGATGAAATATACTGAGTATTCACTAGATATGCAATAAGAAATAAATTACTCAGAGAAGTACATGTGAAATTTACCAAGAAAACAGTAAGAATAGAGATACTGCAGAAGCAAGAGATGATCTATTGAAGTACAAAGGAAAAAACATTATAGCCTTGAAATGAATACCAAGGAAAGTGAGAGATTTAAGAAGAGAATACCAATTTTTGACCAAGATGTTAATCAAAAAAGAAATTAACTATAGATGGTTGATTCCAGAAGGTCTGAAATTCATCTGGTGAGAACAAAGACACAGAATAAATTCAGTGGAAAGTGCAGAATTATTCTACAATGAATACTTTGGAGGAAGATGAGAGAGCAAGAGAAGAGGAACTCAAAATATGAGCAGAAATGGAAATGGAGAAGGAACAAAAGGAGGAGAGGAGACAGGAGGAGGGAGCAGTAAGTGGCCAAATGATAACTAAAGAACAAAGAACAACAAGAGCAATAAATCCTAATTATAAAGTTTAAATAATGGAAGAGGAAAAGAAATTGATTTCGATAAACATAAATGGACTAAATTCAGCTATTAAAAGGAAAAAGATATTTCGTAAATTAGGAAAATTAAACATGGATATAATCTCCTTACAAGAAGTGCATATTAGAAGATAACATGCACATTTGTTGAATTGTTCTAGAATTGGGAATATATTTACATCATTGGCACAACAAAGTTGTCTTATACATCAGAAATACAGTTAAAGCTAAGTAAATTTATACAGATGAAGAAAGAAGAATATTGATGGTTAAAATAATAGATAATAATTTAAAAGTACTTTTAATTGCAATTTATGCTCCCAATAATCAGCAAGACCAATTTTATAAGAAGTTACACAATAAAATAATTGAATTGGACTATGATACAATATGCATCTTTGGAGACTTTAATGCAATTGTAAATACAGAACTGGACTATAAAACACAGAAAACAAACAAGAAAAATAGAACAATATTACCCAAATCTTTTTTTATGATGGTGGAGGAGCTGAATATTAAAGATATATGGAGAGAATTAAATAGCAAAAATAGACAATTTACATTTTACTCAAATAGACATCTATCATGATCAAGAATAGATATGATTTGGATGTCAACAGAATTAATACCTAATATTCAAGAAGTAAATATTGATACAAACATATGGGCCAATCATAACCCAATAAGGATTAAATGGAAGGGACAGAAGAAAAGACTGAGATGGACTTTGAGTAATTCAATTTTGAAAGAAAAAGAATTTATTAATAACTTGGAAAAAGAATTGGTTTTCTTCTTTAAAGAAAATAAATCAGGAGAAACTTCATTGCAAAATGAATGGGACACTATGAAAGCATATATCCAAGGTGTGATTAAAGAAGGAACATTAAAAAGAGACAAACACAACAAATTCTAGAACAAGAACATAAGAAATTGGAGAAAGATTTACAAAGATATCCACAGCACAAAAACATCAAAAACCAAATGGATATAATTAAACACAAAATTGAACTAATGGAAAAAGAAGAACTGGTGCAAAAGATTAGAGGGACTAAACAGAATTATTTTGAAAATGCAAACAAACCAGGTAGATGGCTAGCATATAAACTGAAGAAAGAAAAAGAATAAAAAACAATACCACAATTAATAGATGAAAATGGCACGTTATGTTATGAAAATGAAGAGAAGAAAAAAATAGTACTGAGACACTATAAGAAACTATATGATCAAGAGGCAATATTAGAAAACAAAATGCAGCAATATTTACAAGAAGCAGAATTACCAAGAATACCTGATGAAATGAAGACCATGTTAGATGAGAAAATAACAATGATGGAACTGACAGAAGCAATAAATAGACAAAATACTGGAAAAGCTCCCGGATTAGATGGGCTACCAGCTGAATTCTATAAGACAATACAGGAAGTAATCTCTACTACAATATTGGAAGTATTGAATGAGGTTCTGACAAAAAATGAAGTACTAGATTCATGGCATTTGTTACACTTATACCAAAAGAAGATACTGATCCACAACAAATAAAAAATTATAGACCAATATCTCTGCTAAATGCTGATTATAAAATATTTGCTTCAATAATGGCAGAAAGACTAAAAAGATATTTAAATCATTTTATGCATTCAGATCAAAATCGATTTCTATCCAAGAGACAAATAAAAAATAATATGACGATAATATTGAATACTCTGGAATACTATGAAACTCACTCAGAGAAACAAATGGCATTAGTGTTTTTAGTTGCACAGAAAGCATTTTATAATGTAAATTGGCAATTTATGTTGGTGCAATTGGAGGAGATGGGTTTTGGAGATAGATTTACTAAAGCACTAAAGGCAATATATAGCAAGCAAACAGCAAGAATAATGATAAATGGAGAAAACTTTAACATTCAGAAAGGAACCAGAAAAGGCTGTCCGTTATCCCCATTATTGTTTGTATTGACTTTGGAAGTTTTGAATAGAAATATTAGGAAAAATGAAGAAATAAAGGGAATGAAAATAAAAAAGGAAGAATATAAATTACAAGCTTTCACAGATGATTTGTTTTTTATATTGGAAGAAGGGACGTTGGTTCTACCTGAATGCTTCTTCTCAGGGAGCCGAAGGGAGAATCCAGGATGGGTAGTCTCTAGTGTCATAGCTCTGCAGACTGAGTTGAAAAACTGAGGATACCCCTCCTGGTAACGGTCCCCAGTTCTGAACGACATTAAAGCGAATCCAGCTGCTCCTCATTCTCTAACAGATAGCCTACTTGATACTGCAAGAAAAAAAACATTTCCTCCCTATTCTGACCAAACAGAATACAGGGTGGGACTGGATTCTCCCTTCAGCTCCCTGAGAAGAAGTGTTCAGGAAGGATCAATACCCCTTCTCCACTGAGCCGAAGGGAGAATCCAGGATGGAACATACTAAAGCTGGCTGATGGCTGTCCTACGGGAGGGAACTGGATTGGTCGGAGGTCCCCACTTCTACATGAATGCCCTGCAGGACTCATCTTCCAAAGGACACCTCTGCTGAGACAAAAGAGTCAATTTTATGTCTTATGAATGGGGTCACAGATGATCAAGTCGCAGCTCTACAAAAGTCCAGAACCAAAGCTTCCATTGCCCAGGCTGCAGTGGTCACCGCACTCCTGGTTGAGTGTGCAGTGATTCTCCTGGGCCCAGGAAGAGCCAGTAACTCATAGGCCTTCACAATACAGGCTCTAAGCCAGCGACCCACGGGAAATGGTGTCATCCTGCGACCCAAAGTTGATAGCTGAAAAGAAACGAACAGGGCTTCAGTCCTCCTAAAAGAGGAGGTCCTTTTGATGTATATATGGAGGGCCCTCCTAACGTCCAAGGTGTGCCATTTTCTCTCCAGTGCATGGGTAGGCCCTGGACAGAAGTCAGGCAAAATCAACTCCTGTGAACGATAGAATAAAGAGTTCACTCTGGGCAGAAAGGTAGGGTCCAACCGCAGAACCATCCTGTCTGCATGGAAAATGCACAGGTCCTTTCTGATGGATAAGGCTGTCAATTCGAAGATATGCCTGGCCGAAATAATGGCCACTAAGAATGACAACTTGCACTTGAATAGGCGAAGACTGACTTCACGCAAGGGTTCAAATGGGGGAGAAGTCAGTGCCTGCAGGACCCTAGGCAAATCCCAGGTGGGGTAAAGGTTAGTGGGGTAAATTAGTGGCTTCCCTAAGGAAGGCTTTCACCCTTGGGTGTTGGGCCAGAGTGGTTAAGTCCTTGACTGAAAAAAAACAAGGCCAAGGCAGCCACCTGTCTCTTCAAGGTACTGGGGGCGAGACCTCTGTCCAACCCATCCTGCAGGAACTCTAAACACATTTGCCACAGGCGCAGCAGTAAGTTCCAGTAGGTGACTGGCACACCAGCCACAGAAAATCCTCCATGATGCGTCGTATATCCTGGTCATGAAAGGTCTTCTGGCCGCCTGGATGGTCTGAATGACCCTTCTGGAAAACTTCTGTTTCAGGAGCACCCGGTCAACCGAAACCAGGCTGGATCTGGGTGCTCGATCAGGCCCTGGCTGAGGGAGATCCTGTGCAGGGGAATTCTCCAGGGTCTGGTGACTGACAGGCCCACCAGGTCACCAAACCATGGGCACCTGGGCCACTAAGGGGCTACCAACAGAACCTCTGCCACGTCTGTCAGTACCTTTCTGATTGTCCCTGAAATCAGGGGAAGGGGGGAAAGCATACAATAGCCTTTGGGGCCAACTGCACTGGGGAGTGTTGACCTCTTCTGCTCCGGTGCTGGGAACCATGCAAAGAACCTCAGGAGATGCGAGTTCTCTGGAGATGCAAAGAGATCCAGAATCGGATGGCCAAACCATTCTGTCATCTCCTGGAACAGACTGGGATGCAATCGCCATTTCGAATTGTTGACTGTGGCCCTGCTCAAACAGTCTGCTTGCACATTGAAAACTCCCGAGATATTTTCTGCTCGCAGGGACAACAGGTGTCTCTCCGCCCACCTACACAACCAAGTCACCTCCTGCATTAGAGATCTGGAGTGAGTGCCCCCTTGCTGGTTTATGTTGGCCTTGGTGAACCTGTCTCCCCATCACCTCCTCCCTTAGATCCTTGAGAGTTAAGCAGGTAGCCCCGAGCTCTAGCCAATGTATGTTGTGGGCGAGCTCCTCCCATGACCACCTAACCTGGAGTCCCAGGTGGGCCCCCCAACCAAACAGACTGGCATCAGTGGTGATGATAATTCTCTGGGGCTCCCTGTAAAGCAACCCTGATCCATGCTTGGGACTGCCACCATTGGAGAGAATGAAGAACCAGTAAGGGACGCGAACCGTCCTTGGTGAGTCACCCCTGCCCACCTTCTGGTAGGGGAGCAGGAACCACTGCAGGGTTTGGGCATGGAAGTGGACCCTGGGATGATCCCGATGCACGATATCATCTTGCCGACAGCAAAATGATAGGTGCTCTCTGGCAGACAGGATCTGTGATGTGACATCCCTTATACTGTCTTGATGTCCCGTGAGAGAAAGACTTAGCCAGTTAAGATGTCTATGATAGCCCCCTAATGCAAGAGACGGTTCGATGGTACTAGGTGGCATTTGTCCAGGTTTATCGAGAACCAATGCTCTCGAAGGATCCTGATTGTTGGCATCATATCCTCCTCTGCCCGGGGTCTGGAAGAGGATGCTATCAGGATGTCGTCCAAATAGCATTGGATCCTTATGGGTAAGGATCTGAGGTATGCCGCTATGGCCACCAGGAACTTGGTAAAAGTCCATGGAGCTGATGACAGGCTGAATGGGAGAGCCCGGTATTGAAAATGGCCACCAGAGCAAAATCTCAGGAATTGACGGTGTTTGGGGTCTATGGGCACATGGAGATAAGCCTCTGGCAAGTATACTGAAGCTAAAAAAAAAATCCCTCCCACAGGCCCTGTAGGATAGAGTGGAGGGATTGTAACTTGAATCTTCAGTAGATTAGATGCCTGTTGAGCCCTTTCAAGTTCAGGATTGCCTGCCATCCCACCCCACCAAGGCCTTTGGAATCACAAACAAAATTGAATAGAACCCCTATCTCTCCTGGTCTCCAGGAACCGGCTGGATGGCCTGAACGTCCAGCAGATGGTGGATTGCCGATTCCATGAGATCCCTCTTTGAGGGGTCCCTTGAGATGGGGCAGTACACAAAGGCACTGGGGGGGGAGGAAAAAAACTCCCGAGAGAGTCCTGACTATAAAGTTGTCAGGATCCAAGCGTCCATCGTGATTGTTTTGGCGGTGGAAGCATGAGGCGCACACATTCAGTTGATTGGTTTTCTTTCTTTACTTTCAGGAACTGAACGGCTTCGGAGCCACGGCAACCCTTCTTATATAGGCTGCTCGCGGCTCACCAGCCAATGACAATGATACAAACTTCCCGCCGAAAGGAACAACCAATCGCGAGTGAGTATTTGAATACAAAACACCCCTCCCCTCTTGGTTCAGTCCGACCAATCAGGGCCCCCGCCTAGGTTACATGGTCACGTAAGTAGGCAGGGCTCCTGTGGGTCTGACTGGACCTGCGCAGGTCATTCGCCATTTCGCTCTCGGCTGGTGTGGATGGACCTGTTGACTTCTCTGTCCCTTCTCGTGGAACCATCTGGAAGGTAGAGCTGGCCATGCCGCTCCTGACAGGCTTTGCCCTGTTAGTTGAGATGGCTATGCCACTCCCTTCCAGGATTCTTCCCGTCAGACACTCATCACCTGCCTGATCCACATTGATGTCGATTCCTTCGGCCTCAGGTGCGTAGCTGCGAACTTCGACCGGAGCTAGCGATAGGAGTGTTTGTGATAGTGTTAGGTTGTCTTTGCTTGTCTGGGGGTGGTATGTGTTTGAAGGGTCTCCCCCTTCTTGTGTAATTGGGTGATCCCCTTCCCCCCTTGGCTTGTGAATTGCCCGTGTAAGGGTCCGGGAGCGTAACTGGTCAATATGCCTTTTCCAGTCCCTGTTGTCAGAAGTCGTTAGGCGGTAAGAACGTGGCCCGGTGACTTGGATAATGGTGGCTGGAACCCATAAGGGGTCTCCCACTAAATTCTTGGCATATACCAGATCCCCTATTTTAAATGTGCGGAGCTTGCTAGATGAGTCTTATCAGTTTTTCTGTGGAATAGGTAGGGTGTAAATGGTCCAGAGGGGATCGTAATTTTCTACCCATCAATAACTCAGCCAGGGTTTTATTAGTGGTCGTGCTAGGCGTTGTGTGCTGGATTGATAAAAGTTTATCGATGCGTTCCTGAATAGGGCCAGGGCCTAACTTGTTAAGGGTTTCTTTAGTAAACCAAACCATGCGTTCTGCTCGGCCATTTGCCGCCGGATGGGCCGGCACGGTCAGGGCATGTCGTATTCCCAGGCTAGCTAAGTATCCCTCAAAAGTTGTGGAGGTGAACTGGGGCCCGTTGTCAGAAACCAACACATCAGGTAACCCATGCATTGCGAATAATTTACGGAGTTGCCGGATGACAGCGTCAGAGGAGGTAGAGTGCATAACGCTTACCTCCAACCAATTGGAGTAAGCGTCAACTAGGATCAAAAACATTAACCCCTCATGGGACCCGCGAAATCAATATGGATCCTTGACCAGGGGCCCCTGGGTAGTTCCCATTCAGCTACCGGTGCCTGAGGGGGTGCAGGTCGGGACTCTTGGCAGGATTTGCAAACAGCCACCCAATTCCCAATGTCAGTGTCCAAACCTGGCCACCAAACGTAACTTCTGGCCAGGGACTTCATTTTTACAATACCCGGGTGCCCGTCCTGAAGCAGGTCCAAAATTTGATCTCTCAGTCGAGGTGGTATAACAACCCGATCCCCCCACAGTATGCAACCCTTAAGACAGGAAAGTTCAGTTTGTCTTTGTTTGAAGGGTTTCATGCAGTCCTCGAGGCCGGATTCCGGCCAACCCTTGGTGATCCAGGTAGCAACTCTGGTAAGGACAAAATCTTTGGACGTTTCGTGGGCAATATCGCCAGAAGTCATTGGTAGATTAGGCATGGTTTCAATTTGCAGGGTGGAAATGCTCGGAACAGGATCAATGTCTGTATCTGGCAATGGGCAATGGCTCAACGCGTCCGTGTGAGTGATGGAACGGCCCGGTCGATAAAACAAGGTGTAGGTATAGGCGGCCAGGAACTCTGACCATCTGGCCATACGAGGCGATAATATATTGGGGGTGGCCTTATCCCCAGCTAGAATGCCTAATAGCGGTTTGTGGTCGGTTATAATGGAAAAAGTGCGGCCGTAGAGGTACTCATGGAAACGTTTAATGCCTGATATAATGGCCAAAGCTTCTTTATCAAGCTGGCTATTGTTGCGCTGGGCTTTAGATAGAGTTTTAGAATAAAAGGCTATGGGAGCTTCTCTGCCATCTGGTAGAACATGGCTTAGAACTGCTCCCATGCCAAACGGTGAAGCATCACAAGTCAAGGTTAAGGGTAGTGTCTCGTTGTATTGAATCAGTACCTTGGTAGAGGTAATAAGGTCTTTGATTTGTTGAAATGCTGCATTTTCCCGGCTGTCCCACTTCCAGGAAGCGTCTTTATCAAGCAACCTGTGGAGGGGTTCTGCTACTGTAGCTGTCTGTGGCAAAAACACATGATAGAAGTTAATAAGTCCTAAGAAGGCTTGTAGTTCTCCTTTGTTGGTAGGAACGGGGGCGTCCCTTCAGTGGGGTAAATACCATTGCTATCAATTAAATAGCCAAGAAATTCAATCTTGTTTGTGATTAGCGTGCACTTTTCCCTCTTTACTTTTAGACCGGCCTCTGTAAATTTAGTTAGGACTTGACGTAGACGGTCCTTAAGTTGAGCTTTGGTTTTGGCCGCAATTAACACATCATCAAAATACGGGATGACACCTTTGATTCTGCGGAGAAGGCGTTCCATCAAACACTGGAAAATTCCGGGAGCCACGCTAACGCCAAATTGAAGTCGGTTGCATTTAAAAGCTCCCCGGTGTATGACGATAGTTTGGGCTTCAGCTGTTTGGGAATCTACCGGCAATTGTTGATACGCTTGGGCCAGATCAAGTTTAGCAAAGATTTTCCCTCCTTTGATTGAATGCAACAAATGCTGAACAACCGGAACGGGGTATGCACTTTGTTGCAGTGCGTGGTTCAGGGTAGCTTTATAGTCCCCGCAAATCCGGACTGAACCGTCTGCTTTAATAGGGGTGACGATAGGGGTTTCCCATTTGGCGTGATCTACTAGTTCTAAAATCCCTTGTTTGATAAGTTTGTCCAGTTGTTCGTCAATTTTAGGTTTCAATGCAAACGGCACACGCCTAGCTTTAAGTCAAATAGGGGCCACATTTGGGTTTAGATTAAAAGAAATGGGGTTACCCCGGTACTTGCCTAGGTCGCCACTGAAAAGATCTTGGAACTCCTTGATGAGGTCCTCCTCCCAGTCCGTTTCATTGACATGGTTAATGCCTGTCATTCCAATCCCCAACGGTTCAAACCATTCGAGTCCCAAAAGGCTAGGTCTTTTTCGGTCGACAATGGTGAGTGGAAGAATTGCAGTATGGTCTTTGAATGAAATCTGAAAATGCCCTACGCCAACCACTGGAATCTTGTTCCCTTGGTAATCTTTGAGATTTAAGACTTTGGGTTTCTAGCTCGTTTCGCTGAATGTCAGGCAATCAAATATTGTCTATCTGCCAATTGGTCTTGCTGCCTGCCATCTTGTGGGAGCAGAGGAGAGATGGCCCTGTTTTCAGCCATCTTGGAGTCTCTCACCACCTTATCAAACTTCTTATTTGTCTATGCTTGGCCTGCCTAACCTCTGCCCTAGAAGGTCTTTTGGGGGCTAGGGTCCTAGCTCTGATCCTAGCTGCTGCCTCTAGCCCAGCAGACGTAGACTTAGTTGATCCCCTTGCAGCTCTCTCCTACTCTGCTGAGGAGTTATAATTCTTGGCCAGCTCCTCTGGCAGCCATTTTGAGCCCACCAAAAATAATTGTCACTGACAGGGATAGAGAAATGGAAAAAAGGAGCAAAAGAAAAATAAAAACAAAATTTATTTGATCTAAAGCTATCTGCTTTGGTCACAGCAGCTGTCCACCATTTTAGCAGGCTAGTGCAACCCAGAAGTGATAAGCTCAGCACAGCTCCGCTATTTAAGGCGAGAGTCAAAGCAAAAAAGGAAAAAAAATGGCTGACTTTAAAATTGCAACAAGCCTTGATAGATCAGAGGCTTGCAAGCCAGTGCTGGTTGCACCGCAATCAATTTGGTAGTCTCAAACATCTCACAGCTGCCACAGTGCTCTGGTGACTGGACAGGGTGTCAGGATTCAATCCAGGTGGCCAATACCCCCCAAGGGACAATCATGGAGACAAATTGTCCCAAAACGTCTGAAATGGCTGCTGATGTCGAAAAGGGGCAGAAGTGCCTCGCGGTTTTTGTGGCTAGCACAGATCAATAAGAACGGACCAGGAGAAAGTGAGTTGAATAAGACACTGACCCCCCCTCCCCCCCAGCCTGGCCCCCATGGGCTCTCAGGGGCACCTCCAACCAAATTTACAATCACAATTCCAAAAACCAGTTTGCCAGCAAATCATTAAAAAACAAAAAAACAAAAAACAAAAGTGCTAACCGGCAAGCCAGCTAGCTGTCAAACCTGCTCTAAGCTTCTCAAAGAGAAAAAAAAACTCAATCCAGAGGGTAATTCTTTTATTTATTTTTATTTATTTATTTATTTTATTTTGTCGAACAATTATTAGATAACAGATATAAGTATAAACATGGTTATAAATACATGAAATGGATACGAATAAGAACAAAAAGAAACAATAGGACAGGGACGGTAGGCACGTTTTGATGCGCTTATGCACGCCCCCTATGGACCTCTTAGGAAAGGGGTGAGGTTAATAGTAGACAGTCTAATGTTGAAGATTTTGGGGTTTGGGGAGGAAACCACAGAGTCAGGTAGAGTATTCCAGACATTGACTACTTTGTTGCTGAAGTCGTATTTCCTGCAATCAAGTTTGGTGCGGTTTGTCTTCAGTTTATAACTATTTTGTGCTCTTGTATTATTTTGGCTAAAGCTGAAGTATTCACTGATAGGTAGGACATTGCAATATATAATTTTATGTACTATACTTAGATCAAACTGAAGGCGGCAAATTCTAAGTTGTCTAGGTCTAAAATTTCAAGTATGGTGGCATAAGGTATTCTTCTATGAGTAGAGGAGTGGAGGATTCTTCTACAATCTTAACTATTCAGAGCCCTTAAAGGGTGATCTGAACTCGCTGAGACTGAGTGAAGAACTGGGGACCGTTGTCAGGTGGTGTGTCCTCAGTTTTTCAACTCAGTCTGCAGAGCTATGAGACTAGAGACTACCCATCCTGGATTCTTCTCTTTGGCTCAGTGGAGAACCATTGGAAACAGGCCCTAAGTTGATTAGACAAATAGAGGAGTTTGGCAAAGTAGCAGGATTGAAAATAAACAAAGAAAAAACAAAAATCTTGGCGAAAAACATGACAGAAAAACAAAAGAAAAGATTAATGGAAAAATTAAATATTCAAATTACAAAAAAAAGTGAAATATTTAGGGATTCAAATGGCAGCTAGATGTGGAACACTTAAAGAAGATAATTAAGAGAGATTACTACAACAGATTGCAATCGGCTTGGAAAAATGGAAAAACCTACAACTATCTTTAATAGGTAGAATAGCAACAATTAAAATGAACATATTGCCAAAATATTATACTTATTCCAGACGATTCCAATAAGATTGAAAAAAAATACTTTGAAGAAACAAGATAAAACTGCTGCAGGATACAAGCGTGAGAGGGGTTTTTGGATTACCCAGTTGGGAACTATACTATCAGGCAACAATATTGATGTGGATGAAGGAGTGGATTATATTGAAAAATGCCAGATTATTAACATTAGAAGTGCATGATTTACAACTGGGCTGGCATGCATTTTTATGGTATAAAGAAAATAAGGTACATGGATATTTTAGGGTTCACTACATTAGGGATGCTTTATTAACAGTACGGGAAAAAAATAAGAGATTATCACTATATGAAAATACCAGTCTTGTTATCAACATTAGAAGCTTTTACATATCCACAGCTTTTAAAAAAGGAACACGTTATTAGATATGAAGAAATTTTAAATGAAAAGGAACTCAGAACAAAGCAAGAATTAGAGAATTAGGGATAAAAATAATTGGTATTCGTATTTGCAAATACATACAAGGTATGAGAAAGATATTAAGATGGCTGGGTTTTATAAGGAATTGACTGAATTGGATAAAATCCTAATAGGCACTGAAGAGAAGTTGATTAAAAATCATATGTTTACTTACTAGGAGTGAAATTAGAGGAAGAACAAGTTAAAGAATTAATGATTGCGTGGGGGGAAAAACTTTGGATATGGAATAGACTTGGATAAATGGCAGATACTATGGTCTAGAAACTATAAATTAACTATGTCAACAGATCATAATATCTGGTGGATATGTACAGAAGCTAAAAAGTATTAGACTAGAATACATATGTGGTTGGAGAAAATGATAAAACAACCTATAGATTTAAAAACCAGAGACATTTTTATTGGGAATTTTGCCTGAGGGTTATAACAAAGAGTTAACCTATTTGATTATCAGTGTATTAACAGCAGCCAGAATTGTATTTGCACAAAATTGGAAAAATCGAGAAAATTCCGATGGATGAGGAAATAATTGAGAAAATAATGGAATGTGCAGAAATGAATAAATTGACAATGGCAATTAGAAAACAAGAGGAAGAAGATTATTATAAAATTTGGAATTTATTTTATGAATAGCTAGATAGAAGAGTAAGAAATTGAAATATGTAAATACAGTATATCTATTACTGATAATTGAATGAGTTAGACAGTAAGAAAATGAATGTGAAATATATTATTGAAAGTCAGTAAATATAATGTTAAGGCTAATATAATATGTGATATATGTGATATAAAATACTGATTAGAATGATTATAAATATATATAAATAAAATATGTATGATAATGTTATTATGTGCACAAAGAAATGTGTACCCAACTGACACACTGATGAACAGAAAGAAGGTTTTATTTGTTTGTTTTTGTTGTTATAAAAAATATTAAAAAAAAGAAAAGAAATAGAACACAACAATGATGAAAACTGCCTTGAATGCAATTGGGTCAATGTAAAAGGGAGAAGAAATGACATTGCCATAGAATTATATTATAGGCCACACAACCAAACAGAGGAAATAGATGAACTTTTTGCTAGACAGTTAACTAATGTATATAGTAAGCATATCACAATAGTAATGGGGGATTTTAACTACCCTGACATCAACTGGGAGTCACACTCTGCACCAAGTAGAAGATCAAACGGGCTCCTGACAAACCTAGCAGACAACTTTGTCTTCCAAAAAATAGAAAAGGTAACTAAGGGGAGGCAGGCAGGAAGATTTCTCAGCTTAATTTTACTGTCTCAACTGTGAATTTTAAAGGAGGAGACTTCTTATATTCCACACATTGTACTCGAAAAGAAATTGATAGATCAAAAAAAAAGAGCTTCAAGAGAGAAACATTATCTCTCCAACATAATTTCACAAAACCGGGAGATGGGAGGAGACAAAGAGTGTCTGATGCTCAGGAACCAGATTAATCGGGTTTACCTGCTCTATCGTAATCGAGGGGATAAATGCCCACCAGAGGACTACTATCACTTGAAGTGGGAGTATAAAGGACTAATTGCTAAGAAAAAGCTAAAGAGAGAGAGAAGTGGGATCTACTTCTCCTCTCCATCCTGCAGAAGAACATTCGATTATTTTGGCAAATTATTGCCAGCTCCTTGCCTGATCATCAGAATTCCCTCTCTGCTGTATTTTCAACAGAGATTGGGAAAACCATTTCTTGGCAATTTTCCAGTGTCAACAAGTTCAACCGTGCTTGGGCCACAGCTGCCTCCTGCAGTTCTTATTGGCAATCTGTGACTCATGCTGAGATTACCGAGCTTATCTCTGAACTCAAGTCAGGCAAAGCCCCTGGCCCTGATGCTATACCCCCTGATCTGCTAAAATCCAATCCTGAGTGGTGGATTCCTCTCTTAGCAAGACTTTTCACGCATATCAATACCTCTGGCAGGATCCCTACCTCCTGGAGCTTAGCAATTATTGTTCCAGTTTTTAAACGAGGAAACAGGAACAACCCAACTGACTATCGCCCCATAAGCCTGCTCTCTATCATTGGAAAACTGCATGCTAAATATCTCCAACATAGATTCCTCACTTGGGTTGAGGAGTCCAATATTATTGGTGCTGAACAGATCGGGTTAAAAGCGGGCTGTGCCACACTGGACCACTGCTTTGTCTTAGAGCAGCTGGTTGATAAATACACTACCATACCAGTTGGCAAACTTTTTACTGCTTTTATCAACCTAAAGTCAGCATTTGACTCAGTCCCTAGGGGACTGTTGTGGTCAAAACTGCTCAAAAATTCTATCGATAGACATCTTCTCTTCCTAATTAGATCCTTGTACAACCAGACCTCTAGCCAGGTCAGGTGTGGTTTGCAGGGAGAACTTTCAAATCCTATCCCGATTAGGAATGGAGTAAGGCAGGGTTGTGTTCTGGCTCCTCTTTTGTTTAATTTGTTCTTATCTGACTTGGCCTTTCACATTGGATGTATTGAGTCCCATGCCCCAAAGCTGTCAACTACGAAGATCTTGCTTCTCCTTTTGCTGACAATGTGGCCCTCCTTTCATTGTCAAGGCCAGGTCTGAAAAGATTACTTTCTGCATTTGGGTCTTACTGTGCTGAGAACCACTTGTCCATTAATTATGACAAATCCAAAGTATTGGTATTCTCTAGAGCCTGGAAAATGTATAACTGGGCTATCAATGGTATCAACTATTAAGCAGGTTTTCCATTTCAAGTACTTAGGTATTCAATTTCAGAACAACGGTGCTTGGACTAGACATCAAACCCAGGTGCTGAATTCGGCCTCCTGTAGTCACCAGCAGATTTTAAGATTTTTTTATACCCAAGGAGGCTAGTTTATTCCTTCTGCTCTGCGTATTTACAAAGCCAAAACTCTGGCTCAAACTTTTTACGGAATTCCCATATGGATACGGGGATTCAAGGATTGTATTGAAAGAACCCAGGCTGTCTTTCTTAGAAAACTTCTGGGTTTTCCTCCCTGTATTGTTTTTGTGTCGATGTACCTGGAACTGGGCACTCGATCAGTTGAATGTATGGCGTGGATTAACACCTTTAAATGGTGGTTTTGGGTGCTCTTTCTGGCAGTTCCTGTTAGCTACCTCTCCCTGGCATTTGCTGACTCTCATATTTCTCGTTGGGAGAGGCAGCTGATGAAGAAATTACACCTGCTAGGTTTTACGGGGGATGCCCTGGGAGATTATAGCCTTAAGGAAGCCCAATTTAGGGTAGTCCAACAGCTTGTGGACATTGACTTGCAATATCTACGAGCCAGAGCTAACAAAACTTGCTCTGATCTTCAGCCAATTTAATAATTATGGACTGAGGATGGCTTCCTATTTTTACACTCTAACCATTCCCAAGTATAGAAGAGCTTTCTCCCTAGCTCACTTTAATGTCTTGCCCTCAGCACCACTGGATGGGCAATTTAAGAGGCTCCCGATTAATGAGCAGCTATGCCCCTGTGACAGAGCTGAGGTTGAAACTGTGGAGCATGTCCTTTTATATTGTCCTATGTATAACACAGGCAGATCTAAGTTACTGTCTCTCCTTGGAACAGACTCTTCTAGACCCAATATTAGCAATTTGTTCTTATATTGTCTAGGGGATGGCTCCTCATACATTACTTCTCAGGTTTCCAATTTTTTTTAAGAGCTGTTATCATCAGAGGAGAACGCTGTAATTCCCCTTAGTTAAGTTTTTGGTGACCAATTGTTCATGATTAACTTTCCCATGTTCTTCTTTTGTTGTACTTGTGTTTTGGTCTGTGACTGCAAATAAAATATTATAACTAAGGATTCAGCCATGTTGGACTTAATTCTCATTAACAGAGATGAAATGATAGAAGGTATTGAAGCTACAGGAACCCTGGGAGGGAGTGATCATGCAATATTGAAATTAAACTTTATGCAAGCACAAGCAATAGAACAAAGTCAGAGTTTTGGACTTTAAGAGAGCTAATTTCAAAAAAATTAGAGAGAGTTTGGGAAAGATTCCATGGATGAAAATCCTCATGGGGAAAACAAGAAGAACAGAAACAACCGCCCTTCCCACCTCCTAGTCAACAGCATCTTCACCTGTGGATGAAAAGCATCCAGGCTCACACCCCAGTTACATAGATCAGGGGGGTGAAGAATTGGAGGGCTATGAGAGCGAGGAGCAGATACAGAATCGAATCCTGACAGCAGTTCTGAAATTTGTGCCCACTTATGGCTGGACAATGGATGCAATTGCAGAAGGAGCTAAGTCCGTAGGACTCTTTGTTGCTGCAGCAGGGCTCTTTCACAATGACGGCAGCAAACTGATTCTCCACTTCATGTCCCAGAGTAACTCCAAACTCTCCAAACTTCTTGAGGAACAGCACAAGCTGGTACAACTTGGCCAGCTGGAGCTATGAGTGTGTTGCTGATGCTGCACAATATTCCATCCAGCTTCAATCTGCTTACTACCATGGTGGATGACATTTGGCACTATGCAGGAGATCAGTCCACCGATATAAATTGGTACACTTGCCGAGTAATACTAGCTGGAATTTATAACACCACAGAGCTGGTGATGATTCAGGATTCCTCCCCGGATTTTGAGGATATTTGGTCCTTCCTATACAACAGAGTTGGTGATGCAATGAACGTGGGCCACACAGCTAAGCAGGTTAAGGTAACCGGAGAGGACCTTCTTCAGGGACTTATGGGAGCTGCTGTTACTTTCAAGAATCTCAGCGGCCTCAACCAGCATTGATGAAGCAATTAGCTGTTAATTGGGAGCATCTGAGCATCTCTTCTGAGATTAGCGAAGAAACGGTGTCCTGAAAATCTTGTCACAAGATCATGAAACTGTTGCTTATTCTGTACCATTGTTAAAATGAACACACCAATTCATTTGTCTGATGTAAAAGATCTTGGCTTTTTTTGGGTGGGGAGCATGTGGAATCACTGGCCACCCTGAAGCTCAATTTGACCAACCTAAAAAAATTAAATTCTGTTTTTAACCAAAAATGGGTTTAGTTTGAAAAAAATGACAGAAGGGTGATAGAAGTATTTGGGGTTCAACATTCTTTTAGAACACCCCTCTTTTAATTTTCTCCACCTGGACATCTTGAGGTGTCTTAGCCACAAACAGACTTATTGTATTTGTGGAATTGTCTAAATTATCTCCCAGCACCAATGGTAGCATTTTTCAGTTTAAAACCTGTTTGTTGACAGGTTTTGTTTTGGTACTCTTGTGAATATGTATTTTCCTGTATATTTGGGCACAGGTACCTGCATTGTTGCAAACAGGTTATGACACAATACCAGCTGATGGCTAACCTGCCACCCAAGTGTTTTAGTCCCAGATCACGATTCACCAATATAGGTCTAGATGTCTTTGGCCCTTGGCCCATGACTGCCTGTCGGACCACAGGTGGTCAAACTAACAGCAAACATTGGGCTGTTTTCTTCACATGTCTTAGCATTCGAGCTGTTCACATTGAAGTCATCGAATCTAAGGACACTTCCTGCTTTATCTATGCTCTAAGAAGGTTCCAAGCCTACAGAGGCCCAGTCAAGGTATTTAGATCTACCGCAGAATGAACTTTGTAGGAATCTGCAAGGAACTATAGATCGATGAAGGCACTATCTCAATTCAGCAATTGATGATTACCTAAAGGCCCATAACAGTGTATTGATATCTAATCCTTCCTATGCATTCCATATGGGAGGAGCATGGGAAAGCATGATGGCATAGCCCACAAAATCCTGGATTCCATGTTGGCAAAGACACCCACGCTGATACATGAGATCCGCACCACCCTCAAGGTAGAAGTGGCAGCTATCATCAATGCTTGACCTTTGGTTCCAGTTTCCTTGGATCCTGAAAATCCAACTATCCTCACCCAGCCACCTTGCTAACCCAGAAGACAGTGATTGGCCAGCACCATTAGGGAACTTCATTCCCAAAGACATATATAAACAACAATGGAGACAAGATCAACTGCTTGCCAACACTTTCTGGAAGTGCTGGAAGCAAGAATATTTGTCTACCCTACAGGATCACCATAAATGGAAGATCAAAGTGTCTAACTTCGAAGGAGACCTTGTCTTATTAAGATACAAGGATGGACATCAGAACTCATGGTCCATGGGGCTTGTGTACCAAGTCCTACTCAGCTCTGAGCAACTAGTTCACCAAGTTGCAATTCAGATCACGAAGCTACAAGAGTCATGCTGTGACCCACAGACTTTTGCCAAGAAGCTCTACACCAGGCCAATCACTGACCTGGTACTGCTGCTAAGGAAGACTGAACTTGAAGATTGAATCTCAAGCTATGCATGTCTTGTGTCTACCTCATTGTCATATTGTTTGATGCTATGCCTCTGTTTACTTTAGCTAATAGTTAATAGTGAAAAATTTCTAATTCCAGGCGGGGAGAGTGCTGGTTAGAGTAAATAGTTAGTTTAGGAATTAAGAATTATCCCCTTAAGGGATTGCTTTCTGGGAAATGTAGTTTTATGTCATGTGGCCACATCTGTGTTTCTGATTGGCCACTGGGTCAGACCCTGATTGGCTGCAGAGCAAACTTGCTACATGTAGACGAGTGGGTTTTTTTTTATTCCAGCCCTACTGGGAGCTGTTTGCTGCCTCACCATGGGGACAAACTATCTTATTTCATTTATGTGAATGGGAACAGATTATGTGCACCTCATAGAATCTCTTCAGTGACTGAGTTATTGATTTGAGAATGCCTGACAAATAAAAGTAATCTGCATGATACCCTTTCTGTGGAGTTTATCAGTGCCAAGCAATCTGCCACTTCAAATACAACACCCCTTGAATTCCAAAGTGGAGAAACCTGCTCCAGTGGAGGAAAGAAAAATAGATGAGTACTGGTGGAAAAAGAAAAATCCTAAAGATTTTGGATTTCTCCACCCCTACGCCCAAAAAAGGGAAAGGCTTCTGAACGAACTGGGAAGGGTGGATTGGATGTGGGACTGGGCACAGGCCAGGCCCCCAAAGTCCCTGACAGAATCCCTGGGGAGATCTGAGGGAGGAATTTGACTGGGCCACCTTTTGGGATGATGGCCCCTCATGCTGCCCAAAACAGAGGGGAATTTTTACAGAGCCTTTTGAAGTGAGGAGAAGTAGGTGAGACCATACCCCTCCTTTTCCACCCACCAGAAGAAAAAGGAGTCCAAAACTGCAGCCAATGTCCCCCACGCAGCAGGCAGCCCCCTCCCCTGTGCAAACCAGAACCAGGGAAGAAGGCCAGCCACCTCGAGTGCAGGCTTACTAGAAAAAGGGAGAGGCAGTGCTCAACGAACCGCCCCAGTTCAGGAAATTTGATGGGAACCCAGATCAGCTAGCTCTATTCCTTAACTCAGCTGAGATCCACCTAGAATGCTATGGACATCTCTACCCATCCCCCAGAGCCATGGTAAATACCATTTCTGAGGGGCTAGAGGGAGAAGCAAAAGGATGGCTAGAAACCCTTCATAAGAGAAGGGCCCCTATCTGCAGGATGTAGATGACTTCCTACGGCTGCTAGAGGCCAGCTTTGAGGAGGCAGAGGAGGAAATGTACACAGAAGATGAGCTCAGTCAACTAAAGCAAGAAGGGCAACCCATCAAGGAACACATTTGTGAATTCAGGAGAATTAGAAGGAAGCTACCGCTTTTGCTGAGCGGATGCTGGTCCATTTTTTCAGAACAAGCCTGGACAAGAAAATTAGGCAACTGCCTATCAAGACATCCCAAACAGATTCTTTGAGTGGTTCTGAGTGGCCATAAAAGTTGATGGGTGATTACATGCCAATGACATGAGAAAGCCTCTGGACACCAAGCAGAGAGATCAACCAGACCAAAGACGACCCAGCCAATGACAAATCACAGCACTACAACTGCCCCCAAAACCAGCCCTCCTTTTTTTAAAAAAATAAACTTTATTGATTATACAACTAAAACAACAGACAAGCACATACACAACACACAAAAAAGAAAAAAGGAAAGAAAAAAAATAAATAAAAA
Organism: Bungarus multicinctus; assembly: GCA_023653725.1. Classification (NCBI taxonomy): domain Eukaryota; kingdom Metazoa; phylum Chordata; class Lepidosauria; order Squamata; family Elapidae; genus Bungarus; species Bungarus multicinctus. The sequence continues at coordinate 27,351,229 of CM042840.1, forward strand.
ACAAACTATTCCATTATCAACAGTCCTTATTTGTTATCATTATTGGTGTCATATTTCCAAATACATCTTAGTGCGAATATGTAATTACTACCACTTTTTCAATTTAACAATATTTACTAATGTACTTTCTATTTTTGTTCTACCCAGTCATACCAGCATTCCCAGCTCTTATAATATTCTGATGATTCTTTATCCTTGAGTGCTAATGTTAATTTATCCATCTCTGCACAGGCTGCTATTTTCTGAATGATCATTTCCTCTGTTGGAATATTGGCTTGTTTCCAACATTGTGCAAAGATTAATCTAGCTACAGTGAGAATGTGTAATATTATATATTTGGCTTTTTTGGAAAATTGTCTATTAAAAATTCCTAATAGAAAGAATTCTGGTTTTAGGTCAATTTGCTCCGTCATTATTTCCTCTAACCATTTTTTAATTCTATGCCAATATCTTTGGGCTTCAGTGCAGGACCACCACATATGAAAGAATGTTCCTTGTTTCTTTTTACATTTCCGACAGTTCGGATTCATATTGGGAGACATCTTCGCTATTCTCGAAGGGGAGAGATGCCATCTGTAAAACATTTTATAGGCATTTTCTTTATATGTTGCTGATTTTGTAATTTTATTATTCCTAATCCAGACCTTTTCCCATTCTAATAATGTAATGCTACGTATATAGCATATTTCTATATTTCCACTCCAAGCTATCATGTTACCTTTGAGTAATCACAATTAATTATTTAGTCTACTATAATCAACACCTATAATCAAATATCAATATTTAAATAGTTAATTAGTTATCACCTCCTTTTTTTTCCTATGTATTGAAACCAGATGTAAATTCCAATATTTAGTAATATATCAATTAAATATATAAATCCCATTTACCACATTCAAAAATCAGTTGAGTTGGTGTCCGGGGATAATTACAATCAGCAGGAGTTATAGGCACAAAGTGTCTTAGTATAGCTGTTCAGTTCGTCCACTCCGAATCAGAAATTTCTTTCACCAAACAAACCAGAAGTGCAGTCTTGCTGAGTAATGTCTCAGGCTTTACAGTCTCACTGTACTTTCCGTTATCACTGTTCCACCTTTCATTTAAGAATCCTACAAGTCAATTTCTAAATTTCATATAGTCTCTTTCTTTGATAAATCTCCTCCACTTATTACGGCTCCAAGTCAATAGTCCAAAAAAAAATCAATAGGTTAATCAGGCTTCGTCCGTGTATTCTTTAAAGTACAGTAAAGCTATTTGTTTCCTCCCTTCTGATCTCCCTCCAGTCTCAAATTCATCCTTCCAATTTTCCCGGAATCCCCAAATCAAATCTCTCCCACTTCCCAGATAATAAGGTCATTATTCTTCTCCCCGCCCCCCAATTATTGTCAGTCACTCAGTTCTCTCCGCTTTTTCTTATCTTCTCTGTGTGATCACTCATATTCTTACTCTCTTCCATCTCACGAGCCTTTCACTTACGCTGCCACTTGTATCTGCTTTGGCTGCTGCTTTCAGGCTTCACTCCGACAAATTTTCTCCAGTACTTGATGCTCAATCAGGATCACAAATTCCTTCACTCACACTCCTCGTTCACCACAGCCTGTCACTCACTCGCTTCCTCTTGTATGTAATGATCCAAACTTCGGGACCACCATTACTGGCGGTCTCTTGATGTCAGTCTCTACAGGGTCTCTCTGCGTTGCGATGGGGATGACCTTCTCTGCACCGCAACTTGAATCTCCCACACAGGGAATCCCCCAGAGAGCCCACCTGAACAACTAGTAGCCACTTCCAACAAAACCCCAGAGGCCAGACAGATCCCGAGGGAATATCAGGACCTTATGGAGGTGTTCAGCAAGACTGAGGGCAATGTCCTACCTTCAACTGTGAGACAGAGTGGGCCATAGAAATTATCCCTGGGGCAAAACTACCAAAGCCTAAATTGTATGCCATGACACCCTGGGAAATGCAAGAAATGTGCAAATACATAGAGAAAAACCTAACAAGTGGGTTCATTGAGCCAGCCAAGCTACAGGTTGCAACCCCAGTCCTGTTCAAAGAGAAAAAAGATGGGACCATGAGATTATGCATGGACTTAGAATTATAAACAGGCTGTGTGTACATGATCTATACTGGCGGTCGCCAACCGGTGGGCCACGGCCCACTGGTGGGCCGTGAGAAAATTTTGGTGGGCCGCAGAGCACTCCCCCAAAGCAATTAATCCAGGCTGTGCAGAAACAAAAGGCTGCTCAGCCCACATGGCCCGAGGGGAACCCTCCCCGCCCATTCACTCCTGTCTGCTAAGTTGCTATTTTTCCTTTTTCTGACCATTATCTGTTCTGCTGCACTGGGAAATTTAGATTAGCTAGGAAGCAGGAAATGGTTGGATTTCTTGCTTTCTAGCTAAGCACAGCCAAACCTCCCTTAGCATTGAAGGTTTGTTTGCAAGCAAATTCAGTGCAGACTCATGGCAAGCAAATTTGAGAGACTGAGCTAGCCGATGGTAGCTAGATAGATCACTGAATGATTCTGTGAGCAACTCAATCTGCCTGTTTTGCCTAATTTTGGATAAAAGTTTCTTTTTTAAATAAAAAATTCAATATTTACATACATGGTGTGTTGTGAGTTAATTTTGTGAGTTTGCTAGCTAGCAAATTTTATGAGTTTGCTTGCAAGCAAATTTTATGTGGCAGACTGAGCTAGTCAATGGCAGATAGATGGATTTCTGAATGAATCTTTGATTCTGTGAGCAGCTCAATCTGCCTGCCTGCTTTGCCTGATTTTGGGTAAAAGTTGTCAAAGCGAAAAAATTCAGCTTTATAAATTAGAGGAAATGAATCATGTTTTTCTGTTGCCAGCATACTTTATTTACACATAACTAGAAACAAAAGAAAAAGCAGTACCATTCTAAGAAGCAAGCAAAAGTAAAGTTAAGTAAAGTAAAAGTAAAGTGAAGTAAAACCCCTCTCCTGCACACATGCACAGTAAATCAAACATCACAAGACACTCATATCTTGTTACTATAATAAGATGATAACCAGTCCGGTATATTCTGGGAGCTCAACAGACAAATCCAAAATAAACGCAGTGACAACCCCTTCTTTGTCTGATGAGCGGACATCAGGTAAGGCACATCTTCTCACATAGATATTCATGCTGAACAGCTGCAAGTGGTTTGTTGAGCATATCAGCAATCTGATCATGTGTGGACACATACTGTAATTTAACAAAACCTTGTTTAACTAATTGCTTTATATTCTTATACCGAATGTCAATGTGTCTGGACCTAGAACCTGTGAAACGGGTTTTGGAAATATAAACCACAGATTCATTGTCTTCCATCACAGTGATTGGTTGGATCAGGTGAGTCCAGATATCTGTAACTAAAGCATCAAACCACATTAAAGAATTACATGTATCTGAAACACAAGCATATTCAGCTTCAGTAGATGAACAAGAAATGAAATTCTGTTTACGCATGTGCTAGTAAACAGGACATCCATTTAAGAACACCATATAACCTGAAGTACTTTTATGTGACTTTTTATCACTTGCCCAATCAGAATCTGCATAACAACATAATTCTGCATAATTAGTATGTGTCGGTTCTAACAACAACTTCATACTTTTAGTGTGATTCAGATATCTCAACAACTTCTTAATGCATAATCAGTGAAACTGTTTTGCTTTACCTACGGGTCGTGACAAAAGATTAACACTAAGTGCAATGTCTGGTCTAGTCCAACTACTAATGTATAACAAGGAACCAATTACTGAACGATAAAATGTTTGATCTTCAAAGTCAGGACTTGGTTCATGTGCCAGATTATGAAAATCTGTTTGCAATAGGTATGCGAGCTGGATTAGCATCCTTCATATAGCAATGATGCAACAGTTGTTCAATCTTGTCCTCTTGTGAAATACTAAACCCCTTCTGAGTTTCAGTAATCTGAGCACCCTAATAGGTGTTAATGTGACCTAAAGATTTCAATGTGAAATATTTCTACAAGGCTTTAGCAAAACTCTCACTCATTTGCTTATTTGGACCAATATAAACGATATCATCAACATAAACAAGAATTATCTCATATGTATTCTCAGATCTTTTTGTAAACACGCAAAAAGATCTATTTCGGATTTAATAAAACCCATTAAATTTAGTTTGTCAGTAAGACATAAATATCACATTAAACCAGACTATTTCAGACCATAAAGACTTTTGTTTAAGAGCCAGGTATCCCCTTCTTGCTTCCGGAACCCTGGAGGACCTTTGACGTAAATTTCATCCAGGTCAGCATGTAAATAAGCTGCTTCAACATCGAATTGGAACACTTCTAAACCAAGAATAGTTGCAGTGGTTAAAGCATTTTTTACACTCTCAGTCCGGACTGTCGGTGAGTAAGTATTTGTGTAGTCCTCAGGATAACGTTGAGCAAAACCTGAGCTACAAGTCTGGCCTTGTATAATGACTCACCATTTGGTTTCTTCATGATTCTGTAGATCCATCTGGTGCCAATAACTTTCTTAGTTGCAGGCGTAAACACCTTGAGTTTCTTTAGACTGTCCATTTCAGCCTGCATTGCCTCATACCATTTCTTTTGCTCTGAATCAGGAAGATGCTTAATTTGCATGAACTTGTCAGGAGGCAGTGTAACAGCACAAATCAAAGGTAAGGGTGTTTTTGTCAATTGCCACGAATATCACTTCAGAGGGATCCCCTTATTGACCCTCTCGGAACATCTCGGAACAACGGTCCATTCTTCTCCCATTTTGTTCTCATCTTCTTCCTCATCGCTAGCCTCAGCATTGATGGCTTGCAAAGATGGAACCTCTAGTTGAGAAGAACTAGTTGATTGAACATCCGCCTGATAATCTCAATCATCAGACTGCGTGGTATGAGTAACATCATTTCTGGGAAAATAAACACCAGGATCATTGGAGTGAATCCTGGACCAGTAAGCATCTTCTTCAAAATTAAACAATTGAGAAACCACTATTACATGTCTGGAGTCAATGAACTTGCTGCATTTTGAATTGTCATCAATACCCATGAATCTCAGTCTTTTTGCTGCTGGACCTCCTTTCTTTCTTTGAGCTAAGGGAATATTCATCATAGCATATGAACCAAAAATATGGATATTTCTCAAATTGGTTTTATATCCATATAACATGAAGAAAGGTGTCTTGTTTAGTACACTGCTCCAGATACGGTTAATAATGTAGTTTGCATATTTAATTGTTTCACCCCAGTATGGGAAACTAAGATTATCATCTTCTAGGAGACAACGCATCAGGGTTTGCAGGACCCCATTTCTGCATTCTGCCACTCCATTTTCCACAGGAACATAAGGAGCTGAGGTCTGGTGCAGAATTTCTTACACATCCAGTCCTGAAAACGCTAGGACATGAATTCAGCACAGCGATAACTTTGAATTCTAGCGATGTGGACACCATGTTGAATTTTGGCATAGGTTGCAAAGTCTTTAAAGATCTGAAAGGTCTCTGATTTTTCTTTCATAGGAAATTCAAATCCATATCTAGAATAATTATCAACAATTGTTAAGAAATATTTTCTACCACCAAGTGTTGGTGCAAATGGACCTACTATGTCAGTATGTACCAAATCAAAAATGCGTGTTGACAGGCATGTAGCACATTTTGGAATGGCTGCTGCCTTGGATTTAGCTTTCTTGCAGACAGCACAATCCAAGAACACTTTACACCCCTTCAGATCCAAACCTTTTACGAATTCTGGCATCTTGCTAAGAACATGAAAACTGGCATGCCCCAATCTTCTATGCCACTTATGGATACACCTGGAATGCAAAAGTTTACCTGTTAGTGAATTCTCAACATTCTTATTAGGAACATCAGGCTTGCTTTGAGCAACCTGTTTCTGACTTTCGTTGGTTTTAGGAACCTTTGGGATAGCAACATGATCTCTCTCTAGAACATGTCTCTCTGGGCCTGTGCTCCCTCTTGTTGGAAAAAGTATACTTGCCTGTGCTTGCGAAGTAGACTTCGGCTTTAGGTAATAAACATCACCAATTAATATGGTTTCAGCAACAATATTACCTTCTTTCACCACATAACTTGCTTTTTCAAAATGGTGAACCTGGTACTTGGATACTCTCGACAAATGACTATGTCTAAGCAAACTGCAGGCTGCTGTTGGTATATAATAAACATCAGGAATACATGCATCTAGCTCTTCAATGTAAACAGTTCCTTTTCCTTTGACCTGAACAATATTATTGGAAAAAATGTACAGTTCACACATATCAGATTCCGGCTCGTGCATTTCTGTGAAAATATCTCTTCTGTAGGTAACATGCACTGCTGCTCCACTGTCCAAAGTCCAGAGATGTCCTCTGTCATAATCTGAATGAGATTGTGGATCATTGGTTAACACCAATGTGATGTGTGGAGCTTGTAGTTCACGCCTGGAACCACGATGACCTTGTTTTTCACCTCTGCCCTTGTTTCTGGAATCTGTTCCTCTGGGCTGGTACGTGACAGGTGCTGGAGATCGTTGGGGACAATCACGGATGATATGTCCCAGACGACTGCAGACATAGCATCTTGGCATCTTTGAAATGAAGGCCCTTCCTCGAAAGCTACGCCTTACTGGAGCTCAGGTGGTCCTCTCAAATGTGGAGTGGCATGCATGAATGCTTCTTCTTCAGTTAAAATTCTGCATACATGATCAGCACTTGATTAATTTTTGAAATGGCATCTTTCCATTCATAATTCAATGAGTTAATAATAACACTGATCATTTGAAAACCATCCACAGCATAACCATGTACAGCAAATTCTTTTCTCTTTCCTTTCAGTTTAGTCAAATGTTCTCCAATAGATACACCAGATTTCAATTTTGAATCATGAAAGTCAGTTAAGAGCAAACATGTAGATTCAATTGAAATAGGCTGGTAACATGCTTCTAATTGAGCCCAAATTTGTTAGGCAGTTGCATCAGGTGAAAAAGTAATCTGCAGATCAGTGTCCATTGACATTAATAATGTTGTGCATGCTTTAATATCCAATCCTCTTATGTCAGGAGGCCAAGGTTGTGATGGAGAATTAAACACCATACAGTGAGTACCTCCTCTGTGAAGTAAAACGCTAACCTCACTGACCCATGCCTTGTAATTTTGTCCTGAGCACTTTAATTTTGAATCACCAGTCAATGGGGTGATAGAAGATTGTTGAAGAGGAATATATATAACTTGTGCTGGTTGAGGAATGCCTGCTTGGACACCAGGAGATGCTGGAGCTGGCACAGGTGCTGGCAATGGCTGACCTGCTGGAGACATCTGTACATCTGGAGGTGGTGTAACGGCTTGTACATTGGACTGACTCATTGACAACTTTGTAAAAGCTGTTTGTAAATTTTGTAATTGTTCATGTATTGTACACAGGTTGCCAGCAGACAGTGCTACATTAGAAATGGCAGAAGTTCTTGCTGTTTCAATTGAGTCAGCATCAAGAGACATATCACAAGGCAGTTGTGATGTAGGCAAAGCTCTCTGCTCTGATTGGTCTGACATCACTCCCTTGTGACCAATTTGTGGGTGGACCCTTGGCTTCAATGAAGAAGGCAAGATGTAGGACTCAGGAGCTCCAACCACACCCTTATCTGGCTGAAGTGACAGTGCATAAACCTTAGCTTGCTGTAGGCTGTGTTCATAAACTGCAATCTGTTACATATAATCCTGCAACTCAGAACTCAATGGAGAATAATGAATTTCATCTTTGTCTTTGGATGAAAACTGCTCAGCTGTCTGTATAACTTTAGGCTTAGCACCAAGCGTCTCATATTCTTGGGCTTCTGGCTTCTCAGGCTGGGTTTGGAAGCATGCATGATAAATAAAACTTGGTACAGACCTGCTTTCTTGTCCTCCCATGGCAACTTCCTCCAGACGAGTAGCAGTAGCCAGCAGTGTCTGCCAAGTTCTTATCTGCTCCTTAGGTATTTCAAAGAATGATAATAAATCCTCCTGAGACCAGGCTCTCCGCTTTGTTTTTCTTTTCTTGCATAGCATTGTAGAGTTGATTAAAGTTAATCACAAATTCCTCAGAATTTGGTGAACTAACTATCAAAACAACTGGCACAGAAAAACATCTTAACCATCCTCTGCTACCACATGTCAAAGTGAAAAAATTCAGCTTTTTAAATTAGAGGGAATGAATCGTGTTTTTCTGTTACCAGAATACTTTATTTACACATAACTAGAAACAAAAGAAAAAGCAGTACTATTCTAAGAAGCAAGCAAAAGTAAAGTTAAATAAAGTAAAAGTATAGTGAAGTAAAACTCCTCCCCTGAACACATGCACAGTAAATCAAACATCACAAGACACTCATATCTTGTTACTATAGTAATGTGATAACCAGTCTGGTATATTCTGGGAGCTCAATAGACAAATCCAAAATAAATGCAGTGACAAAAGTTGCTCTTTTTTAAAATAAAAAATTCAATATTTACATGCATGGTGTGTTGTGAGTTAATTTTGTGAGTTTGCTAGCTAGCAAATTTTATGAGTTTGCTTGCAAGCAAATTTTATGCAGCAGACTGAGCTAGCCAATGACAGATAGATGGATTTCTGAATAAATCTGTGATTCTGTGAGCAACTCAATCTGCCTGCCTGCTTTGCCTGATTTTAGGTAAAAGTTGCTCTTTTTTTATAAAAAATTCAATATTTATATAAATATTTATAATATTTACATACAAGCCATGCCCAGCCAGTCACATGACCACCAAACCACACCCACAAATTAGGCCACACACACAGAACTGGTTAGTGGTCCCTGGGATCTAAAATTATGAATTTGGTGTTCCCTGAGATCCAAAAGATTGGCGATCCCTGATCTATACCCCCTCCCGTTCATGATGAACATGCTATCTCACTTGACCAAGGGGAAGATCTTTACAAAATTAGTCCTCAGAGAGGCATACTGTTGAGTCCACAATAGGGAGGGAGATGAATGGAAAACAGTGTTCAACTGCCCCCTATTGGGAGCTTCCAATTCAAAGTCATGCCTTTTGGACTACAGGGGCCCCTGGCGATGTTCATGCAGTTAATAAATGAGAAACTGATTTATGACACACCAAGGCGAGAGCGGGAAGTAGGGTCACAGGTGACTCTAATTACTTATGCCAGAATCAGCTTCATACAGGTCATACCAGTATATTACTCCTAAAGAATTCTTTGAAGTTTTTTGAAATTTGGCTCAAGGCTCATGATTTAATTTGGGCAATTGCTAGAATCCTGATGTAATGTGTGTTTCTATTGAATACAATAATGAGGAAGGAAAATTAAGGATAAAGGTTTCTCTCTAGTCCGCCTTTCCAGCAGGAAAATAATGGTTTAAAATCATTGGTCTGCCCTGATGGCGGGAAATTGGATGAACCTCATTGGTTGGGCTGCCTGACAGCACCCTTCAAAAGAGGGAGTTGTGAGAAAGCAACATCACTAAATTGTATTGGGCTACTAATAAAGAGCTGTAGTCACTATCTTGAGTACCCTGCCTCTTCAATCACCCCAACCTAACACTGGCAACAAAGGTGGGATTTGAAGAGAACAAAGCACAAAGGGGCTGAACTGAGGCTGGGCATCCACATGGCATCAGTGGCCATCATTGCAACAAGTCAAGAATCTGCATTGGCTTCCCAACTCCATTCAACCCAGCAAAGGAAGACTGGAAATCATATATGTTCTACCAGTTGCAGCCTTTTCTGGATCGGGATGCGCTTTGCACAGTCACATCTGCTCTCATTATCTCCCGCCTAGACTATGCCAATGCTCTCTACATGGGGCTGCCCTTGAGGAGCACCCGGAGGCTCCAGCTGGTACAAAATGCGGCCGTGTGAGTGGTTCTGGGGGCTTCTCGGGGCTTTCATATTACACCACTCTTGTGTGAGGTGCATTGGCTCCCAGTGATCTTTCGGGTGCGTTTCAAGGTATTAGTTACCATCTTTAAAGCACTCCATAGCTTGGGACCTGGGTATCTGCGGGACCACCAATCTCCTGTCGCCCAGTACGCTCTCATAGAGTGGGCCTCCTCGGGATTCCGCCGGCTGGATGGCTGGCGACTCCGAGGGTGCTGGCCTTCTCTTTGGGGGCACCCTCCCTCTGGAACAAATTGCCCCCGGAGATGAGGATCACCCCTGACCTTTTGACCTTCCGGCGTGTGTTGAAAACTCACCTATTCCATCAAACCGGTCTGGCCTAGGGTTTTTCATTTACTTTAAATTCAGTCAAAATTGCTCTTAGTCCTCACTTTTAAATCCTTACTTCATCCCGTTTATTTAACAACCAAATTTTATTCTTTAATTATTCCAACTATTGTATCTTCAACATATTTCTAATATCTGTACACCGTCCTGAGTCCCCCAAGGAGAGGGGCCGGTATATAAATCTTGAAAATAAATAAATAAATAAATAAATATATGGCTCAATTTCACTGCTTCATGGAAGCAAATGACCTTACAGGACTATCAGATAACAGGAAAAGGGCATTTTTCCTAAGCTATTGCGGTCCAGACATCTTCAACATGGTCCAAGCCCTATCAGAACCTACAGACATACAGACAGTACCTTGGACAATGCTTCAGAACACACTATGAATGCACTATGCAACCCCGACAACAACAATGGTAAGGCAACATGAATTTCACTGCAGGGATTAAAGGGAAGGTGAGACAATTAATGACTTAGTTGCAGTGCTAAGAGAAGCCACTGCTTACTGTGAATTTAGAGACCTAGAAGAGGCAATGTGAGACAGGCTCATTCTGGGCTTGAAAGACCTAAATCTACAGAGGCAATCAATAGCTAAGCCTGGCTTCCTGCTCCAAGATGCACTAGACAAGGCCAGGGCAACAGAGTCCTCAAATAAATCAGCAGCTGCAATTCAGAGACCAAGCAGTACACATCACTCGCATGGAGCAGCCACCATGTATCACGAGAGCATGGAACAGGGAGAATCTACAGATGAGGATGAAGAAATTCACCATATTCACTCTGAAAGGAAGGTTGGAAATCTGGGAAGGGAGGAGAGACCACCCTTGTGTGGTCTCTTGTGTGCTGGGTGTGGTGGAAATCAACCCAGATTGGCATGCAGATTCAGATACACCATTTGCCAAAGATGCAAACGGAAGGGGCACATAGCAAAAGCTCACAGCTTTTCTAGGCCAGAGACAGCCTGTTTCACTGATGCAGCCATAGGTGTCCCATATGGTATTAGACTTCTGAAAGAAGAGAGAAGCAACCTGTCCCACTTTACATTGAAGGTGTGTGGGTGGAGAAACTTTCCTCCTTTAAATTCCTGGGAGTCTACCTTAGCAAAGATCACACCTGGAAAATCAACATGACCCAGGTGGCCAGAAAGGCCCAACAGAAACTCCACTTCCTCAGGGTCTTGTAAAAAAACACAGTAGAACAACAACTGATTACCTCCTTTTACCAGTCCACAATAGAAAGCATCCTCATTCTCTATATTACAGTGTGGTATGCTGGCTTGAAAGCTGTGGATAGAAAGACACTACGGAGGGTGGTGACCACATCACAAAGCATGATAACACTAGATGACATTGCTAGGGCTCATTGCCTTAGAAGAGTGAAGAAAATCCTCAGGGATTACATTGGGAAGGAGATACAGAAGAATAGGCAGATGCACAAACAGGTTAAAGAATAGTTTTTATCCATGGGCTGTCAGAATCCTGAATGGAAAATAACCTTACAACAACGTAGTATGAGTGACTTCCAAGGCTGGCGCGATGTGCAATAAGTTCCATGGTACTGTAGGAAGTTAGCATCCACCCCTCTCCTAGAAAAATTGAAATAGCCCAGGAAATATTAAAAGGCAGAATATTTCTTCTAAAAAGATAGAAACTCAAGAAGCAGAAACTCACTCAAGAAAGCAGAAACTCACCCCCACCTTTGTTAATGGGTGGGCCATTAAGGCCTGGGCCAGAATACTTTACATAAGAAGGAACTCCAGGGTGATGGGATTAAGGATGGCCCTCAGGAAATGATAGGATTACCCATCTCACTACATGGTCTGGGAAGATTGCATTAGCCAGCATTCAGGTAAAGCCATGTGGTCCAGACCAAGCCTACAGAGTTAAGACCCCCGCCCCTGGGAGTCTGACAACCAATTAGAATACAAGCTCCAATTCAAATCCAAACAGAGAGTATAAAACCCAGGTACTCTCAGGACCTCAATACTTCCTTTTTTCTTTTTCCCCTTTCCCCTTTTTCCCTTCTCTTCTCATCTTGAAGCATGTGATCATTCTTCTCTGGAGCTCCAGGCCATGTGGCCCTGTAACCATTAAACCTTCCAAGCAGCCTCCATGTTTCCAGTGTCTTTTTTCCCCACTTGGAACTGAACCCAGAAGGATATTTCTTTCAACAGTACAATAGGATTGTGTGTTTGTTAGTAGGATTCATTGGGTTAGGAATTTTCTGTCTTCACTATGAGTTGTATTGTGTTGGGGGGGAGGTGCACGTAGGGAGGCTCAGCCAATCTCATATATGTACTCTGACAATACAAGTTTGAATTTGAATTGAATTGCAGGAACAACCTAGCCAACTTCAAGACCCACACCATTTTAGAGATTTCTCCTATCTTATAGAATAAGGAAGAAGGATAATAAGGCAAGCCAAATAAGAAAGTGTACTGAAAAAAAAACTGTCAGGGAAAGATAAAGATTCATAGTTTAATATTGTAGTAACTGGTAGTTTGATCTTCTCAGATGTGGGTGGCTAAAATCTTCTGATTCTGAGTAAAAGAGGAAGCCAAGATGGTGGAGCAAAGCATTAGAGATATATTTGAAATGTAAGGTCTAGCAGTACGCTTAAGCCAAAATAGGAAAATTACCCTGATGGCATCATATAAAGAAAATTTACTAAAAATGTTTATCGATGGCACATCCCACCATCAAAACTAGCAAAAATGTATCCGAAATTATCTCCTAAATGCTGGAAATGCAATAAAGAAATTGGAACATATTATCATGTAGGGTGGAAATGTGAAAAGCCCAAATATATTGGCTGAAAACAGAAACTGGTTAAAAGAGATGTGTAAAATTAAAATAGAGTTCAGACCTGAAATTTTCTTCTTGGGAATCAATGTGGGGAAATATAATAAAGAAATAATATATTTAATAATCCATGTCACCACTGCCACGAGACTAGCTCTTGCCCAGAGATGGAAAGGAAATGATATGCCAGAAGAGATGGAAATAATTAGAAAAATTTGGTCATGCGCTGAAATGGATAGAATAACTGAAGAATTAAAAGATAAGACTGAATCTGATTATTACAGAATTTGGGAGAAGTTTTACCACTGGTTTAAAAAAAGGAAGGAGTAACTGTATCAAAGATTATTAATATTTGTGTACATATGTAAATTGTACATATGTATTTTTTGTTATGTATGCACCATGTTTATTGCTTTTAATGCTTTGTTTCTGTTTTTTCTTCATTAATAAAATTATAATAATAAAAAAGAAATAATTATTGATCGTTGGTCGTATTTCCAAATAGCAATGAGATATGAGAAGGACTTAAAAGAATTTGGACTGGAAACAAAAAATACTCAATTTGATAAGATGCTTTTTGACCCAGAGAAAAACATGATATCCAAACTATACAACTATTTACTATAATACAGAAGAAATAGTGAAAGGACCAACAATAGCATGGGTAAAAAACGTTGGCCATAATATAGACCTAGACAATTGGGAAGAAATTTGGCAGAGAAATCTTACAGTAACAAAATCTGTATCTTATAAAGAAAACTTACATAAAATGATATATAAATGGCATCTAGCACTCTCCAGATTGGCAAAAAATTATCCAACAGTAAATCCAACCTGTTGGAAATGCAAGGGAAACCATGGCACCTTCTTTCATCTCTTGTGGACATGCCCAGTGGTTAAAATTTTTTAGATCAGAATTAAAACTTGGATAGAGGAAACTGTCCAAGGTGGATTGGAGTGGGAACCTAAATTGTACCACCTGGGCATTATCAAAGAAGGTTATTCCTCCAAAGTAAAGTATTTGATTATTCACATATTAACAGCGGCATGAATCTAACTGGCACAATACTGGAAAATGCCTAATTTATCACCAATACATTTTATCATTCAAAAAATTTATGAATGTGCTGAAATGGAGAAGCTCATATTAAAATTAAAAGGAAAGGACGACTCGGAATTTTATTCGATTTGGGATAAATGGTACGATTGGCTACAACGCAACAAAAAAAAAAAAGGAAGAAAGTGTGAACTAAGGGGGAAAAATGAATCTACGAAACATATTACGACACATATACCAAAAGACCAGAATTTACAAATGTTAGTTCTAGATTTCCTTGCTCTCCGATTAAGCAGTAGATAGAATATATTTGTAAAAACAAATTATAATCCAACAACAAATATCAATATAGATTATTATGTTTTATAGAGTATAAACAACAGATAACCTATAGAATATAGGAAATAATTGCCACCTAATATTAATTATGAAATATTTAACTCACTATCAAATGTACTGAAGGAAAATTTAATCAGTTTTATCATAGAAAGTGCTTTGATGTTTACTTGTATGACTTCTTGTCTTTCAATTTTGTATATTTGTATATTTTAACTTTTTGTATTTAATAACGTTTTTTAATAATTTTTTTTAAAAAGCTGCCTGACCTGTGCTGCTGTGAAAACCAGCCCAGGAGAAACTGCCAGGCCTTTTGCAACCGGTTGCCGACCCCGTTAGGCCATGGGAGATCACTATGGATTTTATTGTGGACCTCTTACAGAGCCACAGGAACACAGTGATCTGGACAGTAATAGACCTTTTTTCTAAGCAGGCACACTTCATTGCACGTCCAGGCTTACCCTTGGCTCATAATCTGGCCAAATTGTTCCTGATCCATGTCTACTGGCTACATAGGGTACCAAGGATAATATCAGCTTGAGGAGTCCAATTTACGGCCAAATTGGATTGGGGAGTTTTGGGTGATTGGTCTTACTTTGCAAGGCCTCAGCTCTGTCTTCCATTCACATGGGGAGAGCCAATGAGATGGTTGAACACTATCTCCAATGTTATGTTAACTATCAGCAGAATGATTGGGCAGATTTGCAGAGGTGGCATATAATAATGCTGTACACAGCAGTACAGGACAGGCACCCTTTAATGTGATACTTTGTCCCTATTCCCAAATTCCCTGGGAGGCCCGCTCACTAGGCAGCCTGACAGAGTAGGTGGATAACCTAAGGGGACTTTGGGGGAATGTCAAGCAGGCATCGATAAAAGCAGCTGAGACCCCAAAACTCCAGGCGGATAAGAAAAGATCACCACAAAAGCCATTCTATGTAGGGAAAAAGGTGTGCCTCTCCACAAAGTACCTTAAACTGAATTGCCTTGAAGAAAGCTGGGTCCAAAATACCTGGGTCCATTCCCCATAGTCAGAATAATCAACCCCATGACAGTGCAGTTAAAACTGCCATCTCTACTGGGGAACGTCCAGCCAATCCTCCACAGCAGCTTGCTGAAGCCGGTGTGGCATCAAGCAGTAGATCCTCAACCCCACACCTTCCCAGACCCATAATGGTGGATGGGGACATCTACTATGAAATAGGCCAAGTACTAGATTCTCAGGTGCATAGGGGACCCCTGCAGTACTTAGTCCATTGGAAAGGGTACCTCATGGATGAGGCCTCATGGATGAGCCAAGACATATGGAAAGACTGATCAACAAGTTTCATAAGGAAAATCCCTTGAAAGTAGGCCACAGGTCCACTAATTTGTGCATATCCTTTTTCTCTTCCGGATATGTTCCCCTTGGTAGAGGTGGCTGCCTGTCAACTTCTGAGACAGTGTGCCATTCAAAGTGGCCACAATGCGCTGTTTAGGAGCTGCCATACATGCGCAGGGAGAGGTGGATAAATGGGGCCACAGAAGGGTGTCGGGTGATGGGACTCATGCTGGGAGAGGAGCCAGGAAGGCAAGCCATCCAGGCCTGAAGAGTACTTGCTGGAGCCGGGCCAGAAAAGTACTTGCTGGAGCCAGCCAGAAGCTACCAGGAACATGCGGACAGAGTGTGCTGAATCCATATAGCCAGTTGGCCAGCAGAAGCCACTAATGCTGGCTAGAAACCCTTTTACTTGCATTGTTCACCACGTGCCAAGTTGAGACTCCAGTAAAGAGACCCATTCTGCTCACAGTGTGGCCTCTTCTTTTGCTGGCTTGGTTTGGAACTGTGACACATTCAAACCGCATGTGTGGTTTTTTTTCTTTGACTATAAAGTGCTGTTCAGTACTACTGTTAGAGTGGCAGCAAAATATAAATATTATATTTTTATGTTTTCTGAGCAAATCCTTGAATAACTACTGCTCTAGTGTTGAATTATTATCTAGAATGGCAAATTATTGGTTAAATAAGCATTGCAGAAATATTTATGAAACAGCTCTACTTTCTTTCATCTCTCAGTCTTCTAACTACAACTTTTCAGCCGTGAAGTGAAAATCTTGCTTTGAAAGAAAGTATTTCTCACAATGATATTAACTAAACTTATTTCTCGGCACTGAACATTTTTACTATGTCTCTGACCTTTAAAAATTACTATTGCCAATAAAACCATAGCTTTATTACTTTGCTCCAGTACTTAGCTGCATTACAGTTGATGCATCCATAATTGAAGAGAGTATTAAGAAAATACACATGAAATCCCATTATTTAATCTGACATTTCTAATCTGTAAAACTATTTACATTTCCAATGTACTATTTATTGTTCTTTAGAATACAAATAGAAAAAAAGAAAAACATTTTCATGAATTTGTAAGAGACAAACTGTTAAAGTGTTAAGGTAAAATGTCGAACTGGTTAAGCATACAAGTACCATAATGCATCACTGCTTATTCCCCTCCCACCTGTTATCAAGCATGCTCAGTTTTGGTTTTAAACAGACTCTGATTTACCTCCGGGAGGAGTGGTATCTGGAGAAGAGTATGGACGTGAATTGGTTTGATTTTTCTACAATAAAAAAATGATTCTGACTGCAAATAGTTTGGAAGTTTATTTTGGCTAAGATCCATTATAAGTTATCAACAATTGGTAGCAGAAGTCGGTTGCCAAATTAACAGGAACAAAATATGTCAGGATCAGAAAAATCCAGAATTAATACAAGAGCCTTCACCAGACAGATGGCAGCTCAAATGACTCCTATGGGTACGATAGAAATCCTTTTGGACGAAGGAAATATAACTCCTACAACTGATAGAAATGAAGACCCACAACCAGATGCATATCCACCACTCATGCCACCCAGAAATGAAGATTTAAAATCAACTCTGCTCAGAATCATTGACATATCAACAAACAGCAAGGACCCGATGGCAGAATTAAGAGGACTTTTTTAAAATACAGACAAACCTCAAACTGAGGAAAGGCAAACAGAGAAAGAAAATGAAACTGCGAGTGCTGAACCGGTAAGTCCTTTGCAGCCTTTTTTAAACTTATCGGAGGTAGGAAAATATGAGGAGGCGCCATTTTCAAACCCATACAATTTAAAGCCACAACCAGTAAAAATGGCTGACCGGCAACCAATCACTACAGAAGTTTTGAAGGGGGAGACAAAAAGAAAAGGTAGCCCTGAGAGGAACTCTCCCTCAGAGCAGGAAATATCAAGAACGATTGAAACGCTCACAGCAGCATTCGGAGCTGCATTCACCCCCCCCCCCCCACTCCAAGACAGACACAGACAACAAGCACCGAACTCCAGGCAGCCACATTGTCCCCATGCAACCCAGCAATCACAGGCAGTCTCCCAGCACCTTCAAGCAGCATTCAAAAAGCTTTAGAAATGACTAAAAGGAACACAGAAGTCACGATCCCTCTCAGCGTGTCTTCAGCTATTATCTCCGATCTCCAAACAACCCAGAGAGGCATTTCTACTTCCTCCTCACTCCCGACGACTTCACTGGCTTCCGCAGCGGTCCTAGTGCCTCCAGGTTACTTACTAGCACAAGCCTCCAAAGGGGAATTTCCAGCACCAGGAAACCACTTCTTGAATCCAGCACAGCTTCAGGATACATCTTCCCAGTCAGGAATTAAGAATGAAATCACAGCTCCAATGCAATTTTTTAACCCTTCACTTTCTGCAACAACTCTTCAGGAGACATCCTCCACAGGAAACCAAGATAAAGTGAACATGGCACAAATTCAGAACTTCATGCATGTACAGTCAGCTCCAGTCATCTTACAGAAAAAAGGTACAGTGAGTTTTTCAAACTTTACAGCTTGCATACCAATGCCCTTCTGCCAATATACGCACATCCCAGGACATCAACAACAACAATTTTTGAACACCAACCATACTCAACACAACATCTTACCCAATGGTTTTCCAAAGTTATACGCAACAGGTAATAATCTAATGGACTGGGCGCAGCAATTTCAGATTGCATTAATGAGGGAAAATGCTCTTTTTCTCATCCTGAACCCACCCCAAAAACCATGGTCTATAGAGGTAGATTGTATTCATCATCGGGCGTTTTGCTTGATGTTAAGTTCCCTCGAATCAGCCATATACCACATCATACCCAATGGGTCCACCATCTCTGAAATTTGGGAGAAGATATTTAACCTGTTTTATAGCAAAAATAGAAGTACCACTAGTAGAATATCTAGGGAGTTTCATTCTGCTAGATTGAGACCAGGAGTAAGAATGAGCTTACGATTACACAAGTAATCGCCTTTTTTTTTTTTCGCTTCCAACATGGCAACCGGAGGCTGTTCGGTTGATGTCCTCCCCTGAGATGATCCGATGTTGTGACGAACCCCCCTCCCCCGGGTCCTCACCCATGGCAATGGTGTCGAGGGGACCCTGGGGGAGGGTGGGCAGCCTCAGGGAGACCACCGGGACCTTAGGGGAGCCTCGGGGCGGCGTTGGATCCTTTTGGCCTCCCCGGCTGACCGACCATTACCAGGGCCATGCCTGGAGCTGTCCTCGCGACCAACGCCGGCCCGCCACGGCAGCTGATCTCTCTTGGATGATGGTTAGTCCCAGGAACAGGACCGGGATCGCTGCCTTCTTTCCCACCTATTCGTGGTTTGAACCCAGGCTATTATCATCTTTGGGAACTCTGCCGGCCCCGGGGCGACCACCGGGGCCTCGGAGGGGCCCTTGGGTGGCACCAGATCCGGTTGCCCCAGTGTCTACACGACCATTGCCGAGGCCTTGCCCGAGGCTGCCCTCGTGCCTCCGCCGCCGCCGCCACCGCAACTTGTGCTTTTCGATCAGCAGCGAGGCCCGGAGACAGGGCCGAGACTCCCGATCAGCCATCAACTGCCCTCATGGCCATGGCCACCGCCACCGCTGCCGTCGCGGCGGACATCTTGCGGACAGCGGCGAGGCCTGGGGACGGAGCCGGGACTGCCGCATGGCCATATTCTGTCCTCATGGCCGCCGCCGCCACCGCCGTCACAACGGAGGCCTTGCAGACGGCAGCGAGGCCAGGGGACTGAGCCGGGACCACCGTACGACCATATTCTGTCCTCTTGGCTGCCGCCGCCGCCGCCATCACATCGGATGTCCTTCGGATGGCGGCGAGGCCCAGAGACAGAGCCGAATCAACCGACCAACCATCGACCATCTCCCCTACCGCAGCGGAGATCTTTGGGATGGCTAAGGAGCCCGGGGGCGGGGCCGAGATTATCCCCTTCCTCAACTACTTTCTGGAGGCCAATCCCAGAGGCGGGGCCGAGATCACTGCCCTTCTTGTCAATTATGTGGAGGCTTGACCATGAACTATGGCCATTTTCTGAACATCCTCCAAACCCTCCTGTAGACCTTGGAACTAAATCAGATTTAACTATCCAAATGTCTGGAAAACCACTGCTGAGGCCATGCCTTGGACTGCCTTCACATCCGCCATCATCACAACCGCAACAGATGTTTATCGAGTGGCGGCGGGACTCGAGGTCTGGGGCTATATCGCCACCTTGCTTACAACCTGCCTGGAGGTCGAGTCCTAGACCGTGGCCATCATCCGGTCCTCCTCCAGCCCCTTGTAGGGTCCTAGGACCAGCATTGGATCCACCTACCCCAACACAAATGGTTCCCGGACAACATTATTTGGACTATATAGACCCACTAACTCTGACTCTAAGTCCATTACCATACAGCCCAACATCATCACCGGATTCCCCACCTCAATTACCATTGCCACCACCACAATCACAACTTGCTTTCTCTCGCCCAGTCCATTCTATACCTGACTATTGGCAACTTGGGAGGCCACAACCTAAAATACTAACATATTCCTCAACAGAACTACGGGCCCTGAGATATGTCCCCCTATCTCAAAATTGGCCCCCTTATCTCTCCAAATCCTATCTCAAGGACGGATCTTGGGATCCGGAGAGATGGTGGGGTCTTCGGAAGCGTGGGAGGGAGGGTTACTTAAAATTTTTAATCAAATCTTTAAACAAATTAGGGTTAACCATGTGGGAACTAGGGGACAACCCACCTGGGGCTCTGACCTGGTCACAGTTAGAGCGCAGCCGGAGTGGCTGGGATTCTGACATGGCTTGATTGAAGATGGGGGGTTGTCCAGAAGAAGGTGTCATTAAATCTATTAAAACGGTGAGCGGGAGAGGCAGATTTGGCGTTTATAAGGGGCCACATTCTGTTTTGGGAGCGCGCCTCCGCTATCTATCTGCTGTGGCGCGCTCCGACCCCATTATCACTTCCCGTTTTCCAGGTGGTCTGAGTGATCGGGCCCTGGGCCTTCGGCTGATGTTATGTAACACCAGGTCCGTCATGAACAAGGCCCCTCTCATTCATGATTTGATCTTTGAGGGGAGGGCGGACCTGGTGGGTGTTACCGAAACTTGGCTGGGCCCAGAGGGGGGTGTCCCTCTGGTTGATATGTGCCCAGCCGGGTTTCGGGTTTTTCATCAGCTGAGGACCCAGGGAAGGGGTGGAGGTGTTGCGTTAGTTATCAAGGAAGATCTATGTCCGAGGGAGTCCACTGTTTCTCAGACGTCCGGATGTGAATCTTTTTTCGTGAAGTTTGGTTCCAAGGTTCAGATGGGCTTGTTGATCGCTTACCTGGCTCCCTGCTATGCATCATCTGCGCTGCTTGAGCTTCTTGAGGTTATTGCCGGCATGACGGTTGAGACCCCTAGTCTTATGGTCATGGGGGATTTCAACCTTCCCTCCGCCGGCGGTGCCTCGGGAGTTGCTCAGGAGTTCATGGCTTCCATGACAGCCATGGGCCTGACCCAGTTAATCCGGGACCCTACTCACATTGGAGGTCATACCCTGGATTTAGTTTTTGTCTCTGATCAGTGGCAGAGTGATCTGGGTGTAGGGAATATAATTATAGAACCCCTGTCATGGTCAGATCACTCACTCCTAAAGCTTGACTTCCGTTCCACACCTCTTGACCGCAGGGAGGCGGGGCCATTAAAATGGTACCGCCCCAGGCGCCTGATGGACCCAGAAAGGTTCCTGATGGAGCTTGGGCCATTTCCCGAAACTCACACACACAACTCGGTTGAAAACTTGGTTGCCGCCTGGAATATGGCAGCTGCTGGAGCACTTGACCGGGTTGTGCCCTTGCGGCCTCTGACCCGGCGCCACTCCCAAGTAGCTCCTTGGTTCTCCGAGGAGCTGAGGGAGATGAAACGCCGGAAAAGACGCCTAGAGAGTAGTTGGAGGGCCAGCCATTCTGAGTCTGACCGAACACTACTACGTTCTTATATTAAGACGTATTTAGTGGCGATAAGGATGGCGAGGAGAACTTACCTCTCCACCCTTATTGCGTCCGCAGAAAACCACCCAGCCGCCCTGTTTAAGGTGACTCGCTCCCTCTTGAAAGTGGAGTCGCGGGAAGACCCTTTGCAGGGTCGAGCTGAGGAATTTTCTATATTTCTCCAGGACAAAATCGCTCAGATTCGGAACGAACTGGACTCCGACTGGTCATCTCTGGGCGAGAGGGCGAGGTCAGATATCGGTGAGGTCAACTGGGCTGAGTTCGACTCTGTTACCAAAGAACACGTTGACAGAATATTGGGGGGACTGAACGCTACCACTTGTTTATTAGACCCGTGTCCCTCCTGGCTGGTCTTAGCCACTCGGGAGGTAACACGAGGCTGGTTCCAAGGCATTATTAACGCTTCCTTGAGAGAGGGGTTTCTATCCGCCACTTTGAAAGAAGCGGTGGTTCGACCTCTCCTCAAGAAACCGTCCTTGGACCCAACATTACTATCAAATTATCGTCCTGTCTCCAACCTTCGCTTTGTAGCGAAGGTTGTAGAGACTGTGGTGGCACGTCAGTTCCCGCAGTACCTGGATGAAACGGATTATCTCGACCCCCTCCAATCGGGCTTCAGGCCCGGGCACAGCACTGAGACAGCGTTGGTCGCGTTGATGGATGATCTCTGGAGGGCACGGGACAGAGGCTATTCCTCTGTTCTGGTCCTACTGGATCTATCAGCGGCTTTTGATACTGTCGACCACAGTATCCTATTGCATCGGTTGGAGGGGCTGGGGATTGGAGGCACCGTGCTTCGATGGTTCTCCTCCTTCCTCTCCGACCGTTCGCAATTTGTGTTGACGGGGGGACAGAGATCGACCCCAAGGCCCCTACTTTGTGGGGTACCTCAGGGGTCGGTGCTCTCTCCCCTGCTGTTTAACATTTATATGAAGCCGCTAGGTGAGATCATCCGTGGCTTTGGGGTGGAATTCCACCAGTACGCTGATGATACTCAGCTGTACATCTCCACCCCAGACCACCCCAACGAAGCCATCGTAGTGATGACCCGGTGCTTGGAGGCCGTGCGGAGTTGGATGGGTCATAACAGACTTCGTCTCAACCCGACCAAAACCGAGTGGCTGTGGTTTCCTGCTCCCAGATTCAGTCAGCTTATTCCATCGCTGACCGTAGGAGGAGAGATATTATCCCCTGTGGAAAGGGCATGCAACTTGGGTGTCCTCCTGGACGTGCGGCTGTCTTTGGAAGATCATATTGCGGCCACCACCAGGAGTGCTTTTTATCAGATTCGTCTGATCTACCAATTGCGACCCCTGCACTTCGCACAGTCACCTCTGCCCTCGTCATCTCCCGCTTGGACTACTGTAATGCTCTCTACATGGGGCTCCCCTTGAAAACTCTCCGAAGGTTACAGTTAGTTCAGAATGCAGCTGCGCAGATGATCATGGGCGCCCCTCGGGACGCCCACATAACACCTCTTCTCCGCTGGCTGCACTGGCTTCCTGTGGCCTTCCGGATTCGATTCAAGGTGGTACTAACAGTTTTCAAAGTGCTCCATGGCTCGGGACCTGGATACTTATGGGATCGCCTACTGCCACCAACAACCTCCCGCCGCCCAGTACGCTCCCACAGAGTCGCCATGCTCGGGGTACCACCACTGGATCGCTGTCAACTAGCGGCCCCGAGACTACGTGCTTTCTCTGTGGGAGCCCCATCCCTCTGGAATTGTCTCCCCCCGGAGATATGAGCCATGTCAGACATCCTAACCTTCCGGCACGCAGTTAAGACCTTGCTGTTCAAACAAGCCGGTCTAGCCAAATAAAATCATTGGGGTTTAAATTTTAAATTTTTAATAAGGGTTATTCTTAGCCATCTTAGATTATTTATTTGATTTTCACTTCTGTTATCTGTATTATCTTGTTTGTTGGATGTACACCGCCTCAAGTCCCTTTTTGGGAGAGGGAGCGGTATAGAAGTACGAATAAATAAATAAATAAATGAGCGAACATCTGCTCAACTTAAACACCATGAGATCCGATCTGTTACAAAGGGGTGAGACAATCACAGAGGAAAGTTTTATTAGTATCATAATTAATTCCCTCGACTCTAGCTGGGACTATTTTCTTAATCAATTGGATAATCTAAATTATGACAACATTTCGCTTGAAACATTATCAGGAAGGCTGGTGGCTGAGGACAATCTCAGAAAAGATAGAATTTTGTGTCATAAGGAACGCAGAGTTGCAAAAGGAGTTAACTTTGTGGAACAGGTAAATGCATTACCAGGGTGTTATACATGTGGTTCGAGAGACCATTTTAAGAAAAATTGTCCTAAGGCCTTTAAAGGCAGAGAACCCATTAAGCATCCCCAGCTCTACTATACCAGTTATCAGAGGGAAAGGTCTAGCTCTGAACAAAGATATCAAGATAGACACCCCAGTAGCCAAAGATACGATGTAAACCCGGGACATAGAAAGTCACCAGGCCCAAGAAGGAGCAGGGGATCCAGTCGGGAGAACAATAGGACTGACACTGATTCCGTGAATGGGATTAGAGATGTAGAACCAAGTCTTGATATAAACACAAGGGAACAATGTTGGTTAATTGACTCCAGAGCAATAACACATACATCTTGTAATAGAGAACTGTTCACCTTTTTAGACGAGGTGTCGTTTAACATTAAAGTTGCCAACCAAAAATTCGTACAGGTGGTTGGGAAAGGGGATGTCCACATCCCAGGTCTTGGGAGAATCAAGGAAGTTCTTATCAACATAAAGCATAGACATTTTTGATAGTTCTCATTATCAGTCACAGATTTGTCAATGTGTCTTCCCTTCCACTATTTATCTTCCCATTCTTGTGCCTGAACTTTATTACCCCAAATTCCTCCCCCCGCCTATGCATTTTATGGCAGCATGCTAGAGAAGCAGAGAAGCTGAAAATGGCAGATTTGACAAATGCAGTGGCTCAGTGGGCTTAAACGACATCAGAGAAAGTCGGTGGTCTGGAAGTTTGAATCCAACCACTGCCAACTGTTTGAAGGCATGTAAATGCAAGTAGATAAATAGATACTGCTTGGTGCAAAGATAATAGCACTTCATATTCCACAGTGCGGTGTAATGTCATGCTGGCTCGTGGAAAATGTCTTCAGACAACACAGGCTCAATGTCCTAGAAATGGAAATAGAGATGAGCATTGAACCCTAAAGTATTGGAGTAAAAACCCACAAGGATTCCTTGTGTAAACTGTTACAAATTGGTCTAAACTGGCAATACAGAAATGGCATAAATACACAAATATGTTTACATTCTGGCCATTGTTTGTGTTGTCTTTTGTTAAAGATTAAAAATTTGGTATATTTATTGCTCCAATCTTTTGCTCTTATTTGTTCGCTAGTTCATCATAGCTAATTTTCTAGCTGTCAGAATGAGCCTAGACTTTGGTAATGGACATGTCTATTTTCATCTCTCCATTGAGTATCGGCTTTTTTCAATTTCAGTTCTCATCACTGATTTATCATTCCGCCTGTCTTTCCAAATCTCTTGTATATTATTAGTCACAGAACAACTGGCCTCACTTTTTAAAATATTTTGAATTTAATTACTAAATGGAGAAGCTGGCAGTATGTTTGTTTATCTTGGAATATTAAAATGCTGTTCAGTCCAAGGGACAATGGCAAGAACCCAAAGATACAATATAAAATACTGCCAGTAGATCTCTAGCAGGGGTATGATGGCTCAGTGGGATGGATGAAAATTCAATAAAGACAACTTATAAATACCCATTAGATTATAAAATGGAGGAAGAACAAGTCAAAGAAACAATGGTAGTATGAGCCAAAACCTTCGGGTATAATATTGAATTGGGAACATGGCAGAAACTATGGGAAAGAAATAGGAAATTAACGCTGGCCACATCGTATAAAGAACATTTATGTAAAATGTTTTATAAATAGCATCTTCCTCCAGCAAGGTTGGCAAAAATGTTTAGAAATTTATCACCAAAATGTTGGAAATGTAATCAAGTACAAGGCACATATTATCACATGTGGTGATCATGTGAAAAAGCAAAGGAATTTTGGTGAAAGATACAGACGTGGTTGGAAGAAATGATACGACAAAATGTAAAATTCAAACCAGAATTATTCTTATTAGGAATTATAAAAGAGAGATATAGCAAAGGGTTGATATATATATTCCGCTGTGCGGAACTGGATGGGCGAGAACAGGCTTCAACTCAACCCTTCCAAGACCGAGTGGCTGTGGTTTCCGGCAGCCCGATATAGTCAGCTGACTCCGTTGCTGGCTATTGGGGATGAGATCTTGACCCCCACAGAAGGGGCCCTCAATCTTGGTGTCCTCCTGGATGTACAGCTGTCTTTGGAAGATCATATTACGGCCGTCTCCAGGGGGGCTTTTTATCAGGTTCGCCTGATACGCCAGATGCGGCCCTTTCTTGATCGGGACGCCTTACGCACAGTCACTCATGCCCTGGTCACCTCCCGTCTGGACTACTGTAATGCCCTCTACATGGGGCTCCCTGCGGGGAGCACCCGGAGGCTTCAACTGGTACAAAATGCAGCTGCGCGGGTGGTTACGGGGGCGTCGAGATACTCCCACGTGACGCCCCTCCTGCGCGAGCTGCATTGGTTGCCAGTGGCCTTCCGGGTTCGCTTTAAAGTACTGGTTTTGGTCTTTAAAGCGCTCCATGGCATCGGACCAGGATACTTACAAGACCGCATTCTGCCAGTAGTCTCCCACCGACCGGTGCGCTCCCACAGAGAGGGTCTCCTCCGGGTCCCGACGCCTTCTATGTGTCGTCTGGTGACCCCGAGGAATAGGGCCTTCTCTGTGGGGGCACCCGCCCTTTGGAATGAGATGCCCCCTGGATTACGAACGACCAGTGACCTGAGGGCCTTCAGACGTGACCTGAAGACCTGGCTCTTCGAGCAGGCCGGCCTGAGCTGACTAATGGGATTTTAAATGGGGTTTTTAGATTACTTGGGACGGGGTATGAAGTTTTATTGATTTTAATTGGGGTTTTTAGATTTGGGACAGTCTAGTGTTTAATTCTCTTTTAAATAATTTATACTTTGTCTACTTGTATTTTAGTTGGCTGTTCACCGCCCTGAGTCCTTCGGGAGAAGGGCGGTATATAAAACTCAGAAATAAATAAATAAATAATGCTACATATTATAACAGCAGCGAGAATGGTATATGCCCAACATTGGAAAAATGGAGATATCCTTTTAGAAAGAGGGATAAGAAAATACTGATTTGCACAGAAATGGATAGACTGACATTAGAACTAAGGAATAAAGGAGAGACAGAATATTATATGATATATGGAGGGCAGAATGTGCTGAGTCCATATAGCCAGCTTGCTAGCAGAAGCGAGTAATGGTGGCTGGAAACCCCTTTACTTGTGTTGTTCACCACATGCCAAGCTGAGACTCCAGTGAAAGCCTTTCAAGTAAAGTTGTGACTGTGGAAGACTCAGATGCAGCAAGGAAACTTAAGTCACTTTCTCTGCTGCCAGTCAATCATAAGCCAAGTCACAACCACTGTGTTCTCAGATACTCATTTTGTTGATAAACTGAGTACACTTCAAATGGAGTTTGCACATTGCTTTGTTGATTTTGAAGCACAGACATTCAATTTTAGACTGCTCAGCAATCTATTTGCAGTTGACACAGAGAATGCACCTGTAAACATGGAGATGGAACTTATAGGAACTCCAACGTTCTATCACACTTAAGGCAAAATATGATTCTGTAGAGCCTGCACAATTCACCATGTTCATCCCTGAAACGATGCCTCAACTCCACCTACAAGCTGCTTGAATGCTATGCATTCAAATGGCAATTTCAAATCTCAACAAATAAATGCTCTGTCTTACATATTGGCAAAAAAAAATCAGAAAATAAAATACAGGCTGAATAGTCAAGACATTGTTGATGATCCAAACTCTGTCATATATCTTGGATTACTCATCTCAAATGACCTAAGTGCTAGAGCCCACTGTAACTACATAGCCAAAAAGGCGTTAAGAGTTGTTAAACTAATCTTACGTAGCTTTTTCTCTGGTAATATTACACTACTAACTAGAGCATACAAAACATTTGCTAGACCAATACTCAAATACAGCTCATCAATCTGGAACCCACATTACATATCTGATATTAACACAGTTGAGAAAGTCCAGAAATATTTCACAAGAAGAGTTCTTCACTCCTCTACTCGATGCAGAATACTTTATGCCACCAGATTCGAAATTCTAGACCTAGAAAACCTAGAACTACGCCGCCTTCAGTCCGATCTTAGTATATAAAATCATACATTGCAATGACTTACCTGTCAATGAATACTTCAGCTTCAACCATAACAACACAAGAGCAAACAATAGATACAAACTCAAGGTTAATCGCACCAAACTTGATTTCAGGAAATACGACTTCAGCAACAGAGTGGTCAGTGTCTGGAATACTCTACCTGACTCTGTGGTTTCTTCTCCAAACCCCAAAAACTTTAACCTTAGAGTGTCTACTATTGACCTCACCCCTTTCCTAAGAGGTCTGTAGGGGGCATGCATAAGCGCACCTACGTGCCTACCGTCCCTGTCCTATTGTTTCTTTTGTATTTTATTTTTCTTATATGTATCCATGTATTCATAACTATGTTTTATTTATACCTATTATCTTGTAAGCAATTGACAAATAAATAAATAAATAAAAATGTTTAGAAGTACATATCTGTGTGAGCAACTTTTCTCCATGAGGAGGATAAACTAAAGCACACACACAAAAGTGTTCTCACTCATGCACATTTATGGTAAAATAAGATTCTGTAGGGCCTACACAATTCACCACGTTCATCCCTGAAATGATGCCCAAACTCCACCTATAAGCTGCTTGAATGATGTGCATGTCTAGAACTACATATCTGTGTGAGCAACTTTTCTCCATGATCAGGGTGAACTAAAGCGCATACACAAAGGTATTCTCACTGATGTACACCTTCACTCTTTCCCCGAGAGTTTCCACAGTTTAGAACCTAACTCCAAACATGGATGAACTTGTATCCAATAAAAATGCCAAGCATCTGGCTCAGGAAAAACAGGATGAGAGAAAGAGAATGAAAAATCTTATAGCTCTGATTCAGCAGGGCAGCTACAGGAGTTGAAGCAGGGGCATTGTTCACCTCTGTAAATACACCTTTGACTTTTGACTTATCAGTCAGGATTTGAGATGGAATGAGAAGGCCCTAATGGACCAATTCCAGGAGGGGTTATCCTCTGAGATCCTGGATGAGTTGGCCCAGACAGATTACTCAAGTACTTTAAAAACATTGATGCACCTGTGCCTTAGCATAAATGGATGGCTCCAGCAGGGAAGGCACAGCGATGAGAGGTAGCCACTTTAATTCCTAGAAGGGTTCATGTGGAGTCTCAACCTCTTCACCCATGCAGGTAGGAGGGGTCCAGATGCACCTCATACTCCCATGAATTTGAATCAACTCTTGGCTTGTACTTATTACTCATGCAAGTTCAAATATGGCCTACGGGACTTTGGGAGGATGCCAGAGGAATAGTGTGATGTCTCCTGTGGATGTCCACTTCTCCCTCAGAGGCATCAAGGGAGAATGAGGTCATTTCTGGCCCATCAGGAATTACTGATCCTAAACTGCCAGCAGAACAGGCCTTAGCTGGGGAGAGTGTGCAGGCTAGTGAGGAAGAGGGGGAGGAGCTGTCTGCTGTACTGAATGCCAGAGTACATAGGGCAGAGAGGCAGAGATCTGCCAGATTGTTGGGGAAAAGACTCCATCCCTCTAGATGGGCTGCAGCTGAAGCAAGTTAGTATGGCAGGCAGAGGGAGGTATTGCTGGAAGCAATATGTGTGGGTCATGGGTTAGTGCTGCAATGGGTTTAGTATAAATTGCCATGAGACTCTGTGTTTTGGACCCTGTGAGCAGCTGGTTGTCTGTTTGATGGAGTAATTAGCCATTGTCTGGAAGTTTAGTCTGGGGCTTGTTCACAGCTGGCTTCACTTAGAAATGACCCTCTGAACTCTTGTTCTGGGTTGTTCCTGTGAATTCAACTTATACACCCTGAAATTCTTGACCATTGGACTGGCTGACAAACCTAATGGGATGCTCCAAACTTCAGAATGGATTTTGGCTTCTCTTTTGAATCTACCCAGGCAAAATCTTACTTCTAAGACTGTTTTGAGTTTGCCATATTTCCCTGTCTTTGTTATCTACTTGGTCTTTAGCCAAATTGTTGTTCTAATCTAGCAACTGTGAGAAAACTGATACCTGAAACAAAACTGTAGGGAAAAAGACAAAATAAAGCTCTCTCTAAAACACCATTGTCATGTGGGTGAGTGGGCAGCACAGATGGGTGCATTCCAAAACCTGAAAGCAGAGGAGGCATTGGATGTTGGGCAATGTTGGCTGCCAGAGCCAAACTGAGGGAAGGAAAGGGAAACCCTCATCCCTCAATATCACAGTGGCAGTGTCTGCCAACCCAGTGGAAGCTGCTGCAGCTGCGGGATCTCAACCAAGAAATGCCAAGTTCCCTAATGCTGAAAGAATGAGAGAGACAGCGCTTAGAAGATGGAAGGTATCCCACCTCAGCATGAAATTCAGTGGAGACCCCCAACAATTGGGATTTTTCCTGGCCCATGTTCTGACCTACATGCAAGAATATGACCAAGAGGACGTGGGAATGGGACAACTTGCCACAGCCAACTTGCTGCAGTGAACTCACCTTGGCTAACTTACTGCAGGACAACTTGCTATGGCCAACTTTCCATGGGATAATTTAACAATTCTATTTAATTATTTAAAATAAAAAATATATATATTTTTTCCCATTCACATTTCATTCTGTCCCTCTTTTTCCATCCTTTCTTTAATGATTCTATTCCACCATTTCTTTGATATTGTTGGGCTTCCACGGTTCCACCGACTTGCTATCTGACATGATGCCCGACAAATTTGTTGGAGCAGGGAGAGAACGCCCATTTCTGCCATTTCATCCTGATCGGGGAGGGGACATCTGATCCCGGCATGTGTAACCCGTTGTTTTGAATGAGAACGATCTTCCTATCCGACAGTTTCTAGTCCGGTAAAACCGAGACTGACAAGTGACTATTGCATCGCCAAAGACATTAAACAGGGATGAGAGTGGGGGAAGTTTAGTCCTTCGAATCCTTGTTTGAGTAACACAATGGGACAAGCCGGCTAATTAAGGGTGATCCTGATGGACGTATGATACAGATCATTAACGTTTATTTCATTACGTTTAGGTGGGAGGGGTGGCGGCACGCAGGAATTGGGAGGGGCGGATGCTAGTTAGAAACACAGGGTGGGGCTACAAGATATATTGCGCTGAGATGCGAAGGATCTCAGTGCTGATTTTATTCAGAATAACCATTGTTGTGCCAGGTTTAAGGAAATAAGAACAAATAAACCTTTTTTATTTACACCCACTTGTGAGTAACATAGTTTATTGCTAAAATTTCCACTTGACATAAACGGAGGCTAACAGAAAGTCAGTGCTCACTAACATATCCAAGAGGAATTAGTTTACTGGAAATCTGACAGAAGGTACTGACCCAGAATGGACGATGGAGGCAGACACAGGAGTGGCTGAAGAGGAATGTCCAGAAGGTAAAGAAAACCAGACTATGGGAATAGAGGGGGGACAGTTACCAGAGCAAGCTGTAAGACCAAAGACATCGAGGGTGTGGTTAAGCAATCCCCCTCATGGTTACAAGGAGGAGAAAGGAAAAGATTATAAGCAAAAAGAACATTATTTTTATTTATTTATTTATTTATTTATAAAATTTCTATACCACCCTTCTCCCTAGGGACTCAGGGCGGTGTACAGCCAATCTAGACCCCAACAGTAATACAAAAGTTAAAAGGAATTAAATTAAATATTGGCCGAATAAGAAAAACCCACCCCACACCCTTAAAACCCCAATTTAAAATTACAGAACAAATGGAGACAAATTAAAACCATCTCAGCCCAGGTCGGCCTGCTCAAAAAGCCAGGTCTTCAGCGCGCGCCTGAAGGCCCTCAGGTCCGTGCCGGTACGCAGTTCCAGCGGCAGAGTATTCCAGAGAGCAGGGGCCACCACAGAGAAGGCCCTACCCCTCGGGGCCACCAGGTGACACATGGCGGCCGACGGGACCCGGAGAAGGCCCTCCCTGTGTGAACGCACCAGCCTGCTGGAGATCACCCGTAGGATGCGGTCCTGCAGGTAACCTGGCCCAGTGCCATGGATCGCCCTAAAGGTCAAAACTAGAACCTTGAAGCGAACCCGGAGAGCCACCGGCAACCAATGCAGCTCGCGCAGGAGAGGCGTCACGTGGGCGCTACGCGACGCCCCCATGATCACCCGCGCGGCCGCATTTTGCACCAGTTGGAGTCTCTGGGTGCTCCCCGCAGGGAGCCCCATGTAGAGGGCATTACAATAGTCCAGGCGAGAGGTGACAAGGGCCTGAGTGACCGTGCGCAGGGCGTCCCGATCCAGAAAGGGCCGCAACCGGTAGATCCGACGGATCTGATGAAACGCCCCCCTGGAGACGGCCGCGACATGATGTTCAAGCGACAGCCATACATCTAGGAGGACTCCCAGATTGCGAGCCCTCTCTGTGGGGGGCAAATTTTCCCCCCCAATAGCCAGCGAAGGAATCAGCTGGCTATATCGGGGCGCCGGGAACCACAGCCACTCAGTCTTGGATGGGTTGAGCCGAAGCCTGTTCCCGCCCATCCAATCCCGCACGGCCTCCAGGCACCTAGACATAGCCCCCACAGCATCGTTGGGGTGGTCCGGGGTGGAGATGTACAACTGAGTGTCATCTGCATATAGATGACACTTCACCCCAAGACCACGGATGATCTCGCCCAGCGGCTTCATATAAATGTTGAACAAGAGAGGGGAGAGGACCAACCCCTGAGGCACCCCACAAGCCAGGGGCCTAGAAGTGGACCTCTCCCCTCCCGTCAACACAAATTGCGAACGGTCGGAGAGGAAGGAGGAGAACCATCGAAAGACGGTTCCCCCAATTCCCAACCCCTCCAACCGTCACAACAAGATACTATGGTCGATAGTATCGAAAGCCGCCGAGAGATCTAATAGGACCAGGACAGAGGAGAACCCTCTGTCATGAGCCCTCCAGAGATCATCAACCAATGCGACCAATGCCGTCTCAGTGCTATGTCCAGGCCTGAAGCCCGATTGGAAAGGATCGAGGTAAGTTGTTTCCTCCAGGTACTGAGGGAGCTGACGTGCCACCACACTCTCAACAACCTTCGCCACAAAGGGAAGGTTGGAGACTGGACGGTAGTTGTTTAAAACAGCTGGATCCAGGGAAGGCTTCTTGAGGAGGGGCCGCACCACCGCCATCTTCAGGGCAGTAGGAAGCGATCCCTCTCTCAAAGAAGCGTTGATAATCCCCTGGAGCCAGCCTCGTGTCATCTCCCTGGCGGCCGAAACCAGCCAGGAAGGGCACGGGTCCAATAAACAGGTGGTGGCATTCAGACCCCCCAGCAACCTGTCCACACCCTCGGCAGTCACAGGATCGAACTCCCCCCAGATTACATTCACAAGACCTGCCCCGGACACCTCCCCCGGGACCATCCAATTGGAGTCAAGCCCCTCCCGAATCTGAGCAATTTTGTCATGCAGGAATCGAGAGAACTCCTCTGCTCTACCCTGCAAGAGGTCATCCCGCGCTCTCGGTTCAAGTAGAGAGCGGATCACTCTAAACAGGGCGGCAGGCCGATTTCCTGCCGATGCAATAAGGGCGGAGAAATACGAAGATTTCGCCGCCCCTATCGCCACAAGGTAAGTCTTAATATGAGATCTCACCTGTGTTCGGTCAGACTCAAAACGGCTTGCCCTCCAAATGCCCTCTAGACGTCTTTTCCGGCACTTCATCTCCCATAGCTGCTCCGTATACCACGGAGCCAAATGGGATCTGTGCCAGGTCAGAGGTCGCAGAGGCACAACTTGCTCTAGAGCCCCGGCGGCCAACCCATCCCAGGCGGCCACCAGGTCTCCAGGCGAGCTGAGAGCCAGAGACTCAGGAAATGGCCCAAGCTCCCTCTGGAACCGCTCCGGGTCCATTAGGCGCCTGGGGCGGAACCATCTAAGTGGCTCCGCCTCCCTGCGGTGGGGGGTGGCGGAACAGAAATCCAGTCTAAGGAGGGAATGATCTGTCCATGACAAGGGTGTGATGACTAAGTCCCCACAATTACAGTCATTCAACCACTGCCCAGAGACAAAAATCAGGTCCAGCATGTGTCCTCCTATGTGAGTGGGAGCAGAAACTAACTGGGTCAGGTCCATGGCCGTCATGGAAGCCAAGAACTCCTGGACCAACCCCGAGGTTTCACCGAGCGATGGCAGGTTGAAATCCCCCATGACCAAAAGCCTGGGGGTCTCAACCGCCAGCCCGGCTATTACCTCTAGGAGTCCGGGCAGGGCCGATGAGACGTGGCAGGGAGCCAGGTACGCCATCAAAAGACCCATCTGAACCCCTTGCCCCCACTTCACAAAA
This sequence comes from Bungarus multicinctus, assembly GCA_023653725.1. Classification (NCBI taxonomy): domain Eukaryota; kingdom Metazoa; phylum Chordata; class Lepidosauria; order Squamata; family Elapidae; genus Bungarus; species Bungarus multicinctus. The sequence goes on from CM042840.1 coordinate 27,385,583, forward strand.
AGAGATTCACAGCCAGCCGTCTGAGGGACAGTGGCCTCCCTAGGACGAAGGGCTTCCTTTATAAGCACCGCCACCCCACCACCCCTTCCCTGAGCCCTGGGCTGGTGAAATGCAAGGAAACCTGGTGGGCACATCTCAACCAGAGGGACACCGCCCTCTGGGCCCAACCAGGTTTCGGTGACACCTACCAGGTCCGCGGCCTTCTCCTGAACCAGATCATAGATCCAGGGGAGCCTTATTAACCACGGACCTGGCATTGCACAACAACAGCCGGGTATTCAGGGCCTGAGATTCCGGACAACCAGGGCTGCAGGATGGGTAAGGAGGGTCGGAGCGCGCTACCGCTTGCAAACATCGGGAGCGCGATCCCCTTACCGGATACGGCCCTCTACCCCCAGCATATCTACCTCTCCCAGTCACCGTGCTGATAAAATTGGCCCCCGGCTGCCCACCCCCTGTCTGCCACCCCGACATGGAAACCCCCGGGGCCCCCCAGGCGCGCATGCCGGCCCGGCTGCCCCCAATTCCATGCGGGCTGTCTCCACCACCCGCCCTGGATCCTTCCAACCCCTTAAAAAAACCCGTTAAAAATTTAATGACCCCGGGTTTACAGCGCTTTCTCCGGTTTCTCCGGCCCCAACATCCACTGGAGTGGAAAGTAAAACATTGGTATGGATCCAATGAAAGTCACTGGGAGGTCCCTGGTAGTGACACGTTGGAGATTTTATGAATGCAATTTGGGGAGATGAATTTAAAAGACCCAAAGGATAAAGGGACCTCACTTCATAAGCAAGCATTGCATCATGAAAAGGACCCTTATGTGCCTCTAGTCCAGTAGGATATCAGGAGTCTGAGGTAGGAAGGGGGTTGGAATGCTCGGACCTACGCTCAAGGCAAATAGAGGACAGAAGTGTAGAAGATGATAGGTATTCAATGGGTCCTTGTTTACCATACCCAAGAGATATGGAATATGGAACCCGTTGGGGAGGGCAAGCACCAGGAAGGTGCCCCCCCCCCTTTAACAGCCACATTCGATGGGAATGCAACTAAAGTAGCTGTCTTCCTAGCTCAAGTATTAAACCATTTTGATTGAATTCCCATTGTTATAATTCGAATTGATCTATGGTAGTAGCAGTCATTGAAGTATTGGTGGGAGAAACCTATGAATGGGCTGCCGATTTATATCGTAATAGAGCTGAGGAATTAGGGGATATTGGAAGATTTTTAGATGCTTTACAAACTCAGTTTGATAATACCACAACCGACAAGAAAGCCAAAGAGCATTTATTGCTTTTGAAGCAAAAAAGGGAGAACAGCAAGAGACTATGTGAATGAGTTTAGGTGAGTGGCTGGAAAACTCTCTTTATTACTGGAAAGTTTATTGATTCACATTTTTAAAGAAGGTCTGGACCCTAAACTATATCAGGCATGTTTATACAGAGGTTCGTGTCACACTTTAACCAAATGGTATCATGTGGTGATAGAACTGGATGATGGATTACGTCAGTTGAGGCCAAAACTGGAAGGAGTTATACAACCAAGAAGGATAGGATCAGGTATATAAACACTCCCCAAAATAACACATCAACACAGACTAATAGAAAATTATTTAAATGTTTTGTTATAATCGGCCAGGACATTGGGCTATGGACTGTCCAATTCCACCCATGACAATAAAAGAGTCCTGATCTGGTTCCGAATTGACTGGAAACAAACCAACTAAACAGACTTGGTATGATTAGAACAAAGTGAGGGGAGTAATGGTCCACCCACCAGATAATTCGGGAGGAGATGAAAAACCCATTACTACGTTGAAAGAAGATGAAGTAGAATGTGATGTGCCAGATGATTCTATGGTAAGTAAACCTATTCAACCTTTCATTATACCAGTTTACTTATGGAATCAAAGAATTGATCAGGGAATTAAGGTAGGGGCATTGATAGATTCGGGATGCACAAGGTGTTTAATAACACAAGCAGTGGTTAATAAATTAAAATTAAAAGTGATAAAATTAAATGTTCCTATCAAATTTGAACAGGTTGATGGGTCTGTATTGGGTTGGACTCCAGCAACTCATAAAACTGAATACATCAAAATGGTGATGGGAAAACACTAGGAGTGGATTTCTTTTGTAGTGATTCCACACATGAGTGAAGCATTAATATTAGGGTTAGTGTGGCTTGATAAATGGGAGCCCACGATACACTGGGAAGGGGGGTATCGTAAACTACATCTGGCTGTGGGCTCTAATCCACCTTGCCAGGATAATGACTCTCCTCTATCACCCAATGATACGAAGCAAAGCTTCGAGCGAACCACTTTCGAGAAGGATTATCCAATTGAATATGAAGATTTGGCAAATGTGTTTAAGGAAGATGGCGCTGACTGTTTACCGCCACATCGACCCACCAATTGTGTGATAGAATTAATCCCAGGAGTGTGATATTACCCAAACCACGAATGTACTCCATGACTCAAAGGGAATTGAAGGAAATGAGACATACATCGACAAAAGGACTTATCACTCCGGGAAGATCTCATATGGCCGCACCAGTGTTATTTTGTGAGAAAAAAGATGGTGGATTGCATCTCTGTGTGGACTATCGAGGTCTGAATGCTATATGTGTAGAACCATTATATCCATTGCCATTAATGAAGGACTTACTAGCTACACTGGCAAAAGGACGAATATTTACAAAGCTGGATTTGCAGGCAGCATATTATAGAGTACAAATTCAAGAAAGGGATGAATGGAAAACAATGTTCAATTGCGCTCTTGGCAGTTACTACTATAATGTCATGCCATTTGGGTTGCAAGGGGCTCCAGCAGTATTCATGAAGCTGATAAATGAAGTGCTGCATGAATTCCTATATAGAGGTGTTTTGGTGTACTTGGACAATATTTTGATTTATTCTGATTCCAAACAGGAACACATTAAATTGGTAAGACAGGTACTTAAGAAATTACTTGACTCCCAACTTTATGCAAAATTATCAAAATGTGAATTTCATACTAAACAATTAGACTACCTAAGTTACCTTACATCAGAACGCGGAGTGGAAATGGACCCCAAGAAGGTAGAGACAGTGCTAAAATGACAAACTCCAAACACCAGAAAACAACTACAAAGTCTCCTGGGGTTTGCAAACTTTTACAGACAGTTTATTCCCTGCTTTGCTGAAATCGCTATGCCATTAACGGATCTATTACATACTAAATCTATTGGTATTGAAAACCCAAAACCAAACACTATGTTGCAGTGGACTAACAAATGTCAAATTGCATTTGATAACCTAAAAAATATGTTTGCAAAAGAACCAGTATTGAAACACCCCGATGTAACGTTACCATTTATTATTCAAGTGGATGCCAGCGATGTGGGTGCTGTATTATTGCAAAGAAATGAGGAAGGTACTATCCAACCATGCGCGTATACGTCCAATAAATTTACTTCTGCTGAAAGGAATTGGGCAATTTGGGAGAAGGAGGCATTTGCTGTTCGTTGGTCAATGTTAACCTGGAGACATTTATTGGAAGGGCGTTCACAACTGTTTGAAGTGTGGACCAATCATAAAAACTTAGAAGCCCTTCAAAACCCATGTCAGTTATCACCGAAGCAAGTACGCTGAGCAATATTTTTCAAGAGGTTCAACTTTACCTTAAAATATGTTCCATCAGGGAAAAACTTTATGGCAGATGCATTATCACGACTCCCTCAGTATAATAGTGTACGCAAAAATATAATCCAACCATTGATACCTGGTCCTAATAGGATAGAATCATTAAGATCCCAAATCCTGACCACAGACTTACCAACATTATTAGCAGAAGATGTTTGGTTTGTAAATAACAAAAATCAAATAGAGATGAGGAATGGAATTGCATGGAAAGGACAAAAACTATATATACAAACCATATTAAGATCAGTAGTATTAAAAAAATGCCATGATGTTAAACAGGCAGGCCATTATGGGTTCCTAAAAACATTGCATTTAGTGAAATGACAGTTTTGGTGGCCAGGTATGAGATCAAATATAGAGACTTACGTAAAGTCCTGTCTTGTGTGTGTAATAAATAAAACAAAAATTGGAAAGCCTGAAGGATTATTACAAATGGTATCTGAACCACTGAAACCCTGGCAAGATATTGGTATGCACTTCATAACTGATCTGCCCGATAACAATGGTTACATGGTCATATGGACAGTCATTGACTTGTTCTCCAAACAGGCACATTTTATCCCAAATAAGGGAATACCATCAGCTAAAAGATTAGCCGAATTATTTATAAAACATATATATCAATTACATGGAGTACCACGAAGGATAATATCCGATAGAGGAACACAGTTCACTTCAAAATTCTGGAGAGAATTCATACATCTGATCGGATCAACACAGGGGTTGAGTACAGCATATCATCCAGCTACCAATGGAGCGGCTGAATGAACAATTGCCAGCATCGAACAATACCTTCATTATTATATTAACTACCAACAAAGTAATTGGGCAGAGCTTATGCCATATGCAGAGATAGCATATAATAATACGGTACATAGCAGTACGGGCTATACTCCATTCCAAATAGTGGTATGGAATTTGTACCCATACCAGAGTGGCCTCACAGTGAAAATGAGAAATGAATCAGATACTCCAACTACCTGGGCTGAGAAAATACATAAGCAATGGGACTCAGACAAAATCGCTCTGAAAAAAGCTCAACAAACATATAAAATCCAAGCCAATAAGAAAAGATCCACTCAAACACAATATAATATTGGAGACTGGGTTTATCTCTCAACCAAATATTTGCATCTAGGTCTCGCTAATAAAAAACTCAGCACAAAATACATTGGTCTGTTCCCAATCATACGAATAATAAACCCTGTGACAGTTAATCTAAGGTTATCTTCTCGATTCAAGCAAGTCCACCCCATTTTCCATGTCAGCCTTCTAAAACCTGCAGATATGACATGATTAGAACCGAGATTAAATTGACAAAATACTTGATTCACGTCATAGATGTGGAATGTTACAATATCTCATTAGGTGGACAGGTTACCCTTCAGCGGAGGCATCGTGGATACTGCATACAGATTTGTGTGCAATGCATTTTAAAAGACAATTCCATATAAAATATCCCACGAAAGCAGGGGCGAAGGATGAGATGAAACATATACATGTTATTAATAATACCCTTTCTGTTGCAGAAGGAACAGTAGTAGAGGGGGCTGCATGTCAGGCTTCCACGGTTCCACCAACTTGCTATCTGACATGAAGCCCGACACATTCATTGGAGCAGAAAGGGAATACTCATTTCTGCCGTTTCATCCTGATTGGGGAGGGAGCATCTGATCCCAGCATGTGTAATCCATTGTTTTGAATGAGGACGATCTTCCTATCTGACAGTTTCCAGTCTGGTTAAATCGAGACTGACAAGTGGCTATTGCATCGCCAAAGACATTAAACAGGGATGAGAGTGGGGGAAGTTTAGTCCCTCGAATCCTTGTTTGAATAATGCAACGGGACAAGCCGGCTAATTAAGGGCGATCCTGATGGATGTATGATATGGATCACTAATGTTTACTTAGTTACATTTAGGTGGGAGGGATGGTGGCACGCAGGAATAGTGGGGAGGGCAGATGCTAGCTAGAAACACAGGGTGGGGCTACAAGATATATTGCGCTGAGATGCGAAGGATCTCAGTGCTGATTTTATTCAGAATAACCATTGTTGTGCCAGGTTTAAGGAAATAAGAACAAATAAACCTTTTTTATTTACACCCACTTGTGAGTAACATAGTTTATTGCTAAAATTTCCACTTGACATAAGCGGAGGCTAACAGATATTAGTGTAACTCTTGTTCTACAGAGAGTTTTTTTTGGTGAGATGGCCATGGCTGGTTGAAGATCCCCTATTTGGTCACAAAGCCAGAGACCATGTAAAGACTGCTGGAAAGGGAACAGACTGGTGGTCAAAGGGAACAGACTGGTGGTGATCTGGCATGCCAACTGTGGTGTACACCATCTGGATGGCTATTTGGGTCACCTGGAAAACTTTCATCATCTGCTTTTAATTGGAAGTTGGCAGGAAGGACAGAGAACTTTTTATGTTTAACATCTTCCAACACCAGTTGTGATAGAATGGGAATGGTCCTGGTTGCATAAGGAATGAGATGCCCATGATTGTCATCAAAGGTCTGGACAGCACTTTGTATATCTCGGTGATCAGTTATGCATTGGAATACCATTACATCGAGGTCATGAACATCACCGTGCAGATTCTGATGGTGCTGGTGGAATTAGTGTACATCTATTAGGTTGACAGTATCTTTAGGAGAAGAAGATGACAATTTTGATTTCATTAGTGGATTTGACCTATTCCTTCTCTACCATGTTAATGAAAAGCCTTTCAATTGTTTGTTCAAGCAGATATACCTGCCTGTGTAAATGATAAGAATCCAACGACCAGACAGGCGGGAAGCATCAATCCACAACTGTAACGCCAAATGTTCAGCAGGTGCCAAGGAATGGGAGATGCCTTCCACTTTAAAGAGCATACCTCCATGGGATCACTATCCTTGACTTAGTGCTTCAGGATTGCTGGCATCTGCTCAGACAATGCCTCATTAGTGGATTTCTAAGATTCGTTATGAATGAATGAATATTTCTTCCTTTCTCTCTCCTCCCCACCCATGCCCTATTTTCACTCCATTTTTTTTCAAACATGCAAATAAATTGGGCAGATAGTTGACATACAAACTTAAAAAAGAAAAGAAAAAGAAAATAATACAACTGCAAGATGAAAACGGGTGATATAATATTGGACAGAAGAAAAAAAAGCATTGCCCAAAAATTCTTTGGGACACTGTACAGGCAAGAAGAGTTACAAGAAGAAAATTTTAAGCAATATTTAAAAGAGAGGGGTCAGCTAGCAAAACAAATGTTAAATGAAGAAATAACGATGAGGGAAATGAAAGAGTCAACTGCAAAACAAAAAAATAATAAAACACCAGATCTAGATGGAATTCCGGCAGAATTCTACAAAAATATGCAAGAACCGCTTGAGATATTAATGTTAGAGCTGTACAATGAAGCACTAGGACAAGCTAGACTGCCAAATACGTGGATGGAGGCATACATCACATTAATTCCTAAAGAAGCAGCAGATAATCAGTGAATCCAAATTAAAATTATAGATCTACCTCGCTACTAAATATAGATTACAAACTATTTGCTATGATAATGGTGGAAAGAAGTAAAAAAATTATTAGGTGAAATAATACATACTATATACATCAAAATGGATTTTACCACAACAGCAATTGAGACACAATACAAGAATGATTATGAATATATTGGAATTCTAGGAAGCATACCAAGAGAAGCAAGCTGCATTGATATATTTAGATGCCTAAAAAGCTTTTGATAACTTAAATTGGCAATTTGTTAACGACCAACTCAGTACTATCAACTTTGGGGAAAAATATATAGAGATGATAAAGGCAATTTATTCGACCCAAACAGCAAAAATAATAAGTGGAGAGTTAACAGGAAAATTTGTCATAACGAAATGAGTAAGACAGGGATACCCTTTATCGCTTCTATTATTTATCTTATCATTGGAAGTATTATTAACAAACATTAGACAGCAGCAAGATAGAAAAAGTTTAAAAATCAAAAAGGAAGAATATAAAATCCAAGCATTGGAAGATGCTCTAGTATTCATTTATTTATTCATTTATTTAAATACTTATATACTGCCCTTCTCCCGAAGGACTCAGGGCGATGCACAGCCGATCGTAACCCCAACACACTATACAAAAATTAAAATGAATTAAATAATTTAGGCTGTTTAATTTAAAAAAGTTTACCCCTCCCCCATAAATAATTAAAAACCCCAAATATTCAAACCCAATTTAAAATGAGAGACAAAGTTAAAATCCTGTGTCAGCCTAGGCCAGCCTGCTCAAAGAGCCAGGTTTTTAACACACCTCTGAAGGCTCTCAGGTCTGTGCTGGTGCATATCTCTGGGGGCAGACTATTCCAGAGGGCAGGGACCCCCACAGAGAAGGCCCTACTCCTGGGGGCCGCCAGACGACACATAGAAGCCGACGGCACCCGGAGAAGGCCCTCCCTGTGGGAACACACCGGTCTGTTGGAGATCACCGGCAGAACGCGGTCCTGCAGGTAGCCTGGTCCAATGCCATGGATCGCTTTAAAGGTCAAAACTAGAACCTTAAAGCAAACCTGAAAAGCCACCGGCAACCAATGCAGCTCGCACAGGAGAGGCGTCACATGGGAGCTTCGCGACGCCCCCATAATCACCCGCGCGGCCGCATTTTGCACCAGTTGGAGTCTCCGGGTGCTCCCCGCAGGGAGCCCCATGTAGAGAGCGTTACAGTAATCCAGGTGAGAGGTGACAAGGGCGTGAGTGACCGTGCATAAGGCATACCGATCTAGGAAGGGCCGCAACTGGTAGATCAGGCGAACCTGATAAAAAGCCCCCCTGGAGATGGCCGCAATATGGTCTTCTAGAGACAGCCGTGCATCCAGGACACCCAAATTGCGAGCCCTCCCTGTGGGGGGCAGAATCTCTCCCCCAATAGCCAGCGATGGAGTCAGCTGATTATATCGGGCCACCGGAAACCACAGCCACTCGGTCTTGGATGGGTTGAGCTGGAGTCTGTTCCCACCCATCCAATTCTGCACGGCCTCCAGGCACCGGGACATAGCCTCCACAGCATCGTTGGGGTGGTCCGGGGTGGAGATGTAAAGCTGGGTATCATCTGCATACAGATGACACCGCACCCCAAGACCATGGATGATTTCGCCCAGCAGCTTCACATAACTTCCGGTTTCCAACATGGCGGACGGGTGTTTTCGCTGGAGACTCCTCCGGCCTGGGTGGTCTTCGATGCAGGCCCCCATGTCCCCTGGGTCCCCTTGCCGGTGGCAGAGATGGGGGAGGACCAGGGGAGACCAGCTGTTACCAACAGGAGCTGGTCGGGGGTTTGCCGGAGCCATGGGGCCGGTAGGAGCGACGGCGTTAGCGCGGCGGCTCTGGCGGCCTCAGAGCGGCCTCGGAAGCCTCGATTTGGATGCAGCGACCTCGGAGCGGCGTGGAAACGGTTTTGGTGGCCTCCGGGGTGATGGCGCCGGTGCGGAGCGGCCCCGGCCGCCTCACTGTGGGTGCGGCGGCCTCGGAGTTTCAGGGGTGGCGGCGCCGATGTGGAGCGGCCCTGGGGGCCTCGGAGGGGCCTCGGTGGCCTCGGTACGGTTGCGGGGGCCTTGGAACAGCCTCCGCAGCAGCCTCGGAGTCTCGGGGGCAGAGGCGCCGACACGGAGCGGCCCTGTGGGCCTCGGAGCGGCTTTGTTGGCCTCGGCGTGGAACAGCCTTGCGGCAGCCTCGGCAGCTTCATTGGGGCCGCGGCAACCCTAGAACGGCCTTGGAGCGGCCTTGCCGGCCTCGGAGGCGGCAGCATGGGCGCGGAGTGGCTCTGGCGGCTCCAGAGTGGCTTCAGTGTTGCCGCAGCGGCCTCGGAGCGGATTTGGAGCCACCTTAGCGGCCTCAACGGTGGCGTGGCAGCCTCGGTGGCCTCGGAGCGTGATGGAGATCGAGCGGCGGCCTCGACGGCCTTGGAGGTTGGACGGTGGTGTGTGGCATTGGCCGGCGGCACTCCGGGACGGCCAGCAGAGCTGTGGACGTTCCCCCCTTTCCCCTGGGGCCCCCACCGGTGGCAGAGGTGGTGGGGCCGGGAGGGGGGGGGATTGGCGGCTCTGTCTGTGACTTTCTTCCCCCCAGGGTCTCCACCGGTGGCAGAGGTGGATGGACCGTGGGGAAGGGCTGCGGACTCCGAGGCGGCCGGATTCAATTGAGCACCGCCAGGGAACATCAAGGGGCGTGGAAAACATCATTGGACTGCTGGGACATTGCGGTCGGGGCCTCGGAGGTACTCAAGGGGAGAGATTTGGGCTTTGAGGGATGTCCCCCTCTCCCTTAAGTGGCCTTCAAAGCTCTCCAGGACATACCTCAATGACAGATCCTGGGATCCCAAGAGATGGTGGGGCCGGAGGAACCGAAGGAAGCGCAGGAAGCTGCGGTTTTTTAGTTTTTTAATGGGTCTTAAGGGGTTGGGGAAATCCGAGTCGGGTCTGGGAGACAGCCCGCGAGGATCTGGGGGCAGCCAGGCCAGCACGCACGTCTGGAGGGGCTCGGGGGGTTCTGTGTTGGGGTGGGATGCCGGGGGCCAATTCTATTGGCACGGTTGTTGGGAGGGGCAGATATGGCGGGGGTAGAGGGCCATATCCGGTTAGGAGATCGCGCTACCAATATCTTCAAGCGGTAGCGTGCTCCGACCCTCTTCACCCATCCTGCAGACCTGGTTGTCCAGAGCCTCAGGCTCTGAGTATCCGGCTGTTGCTATGCAATGCCAGGTCCATTGTCAACAAGGCCCCCCTGATCTGTGATTTGGTGCAGAAGGAGGGCGCGGACCTGGTAGGTGTTACCGAAACCTGGTTGGGCCCAGAGGGCGGTGTCCCTCTGAGAGAGATGTGCCCACCAGGTTTCCTTGCATTTCATCAGCCTAGGTCTCAGGGAAGGGGTGGAGGGGTGGCGGTGCTTATTAAAGAGGTCCTTTGTCCTAGGGAGGCCACTGTCCCTCAGACGGCTGGTTGTGAGTCTCTCTTTGTGAAGTGGGGACAAGGGGTTCAGATGGGCCTTTTGATGGTGTACCTGGCTTCCTGCCACATGTCATTGGACTCCTCGAGGTGATAGCCGGGCTGGCGGTTGAGACCCCTAGGCTTTTGGTCATGGGGGATTTCAACCTGCCATCGCTCGGTGAAACCTCTGGGGTTGCCCGGGAGTTCATGGCTTCCATGACGGCCATGGACCTGACCCAATTAGTTTCTGCTGCCACTCATATAGGAGGACATACGCTGGACCTGATTTTTGTCTCTGGTCAGTAGTTGAATGACTGTAATTTCGGGGATTTAGTCATCAAACCCTTGTCATGGACAGATCATTCCCTCCTTAAACTGGACTTCTGTCCACCCCCCACCGCAGGGAGGCGGAGCCATGTAGATGGTTCAGCCCCAGGTGCCTGATGGACCCTGAGCGGTTCCAGAGGGAGCTTGGGCCATTTCCTGAGACTCTGGCTCACAACTCGCCTGGAGATCTGGTAGCCACCTGGGATAGATTGGCTGCCGGGGCTCTGGACCGAGTTGCGCCTCTGCGACCTCTGACTCGGCACAGATCCCAGTTGGCTCCGTGGTTTACGGAGGAGCTACGGGAGATGAAGTGCCGGAAAAGACGTCTAGAGAGTATTTGGAGGGCTAGCCGCACTGAGTCTGACCGGACACAGGTGAGGTCTTATATTAAGACCTACCTTGTGGCGATAGAGGCGGCGAAGTGTTCGCATTTCTCCGCCCTTATTGCATCGGCAGAAAATCGGCCTGCCACCCTGTTTAGAGTGACCCGCTCTCTGCTTGAGCCGAGAGCGCGGGATGACCTCTTGCAGGGTAGGGTGGAAGAGTTTTCCCGATTCCTGCACGACAAAATCGCTCAGATTCGGGACGGGCTGGACTCCAATTGGGTGGTCCCGGGGGAGGTGTCCGGGGCAGGTCTTGAGAATGTTATCTGGGAGGAGTTTGACCCTGTGACCGCTGAGGGTGTGGACAGACTGCTGGGGGGGCTGAATGCCACCACATGTTTGTTGGACCCGTGTCCCTCCTGGTTGGTTTCGACCGCCAGGGAGATGACACGAGGCTGGCTCCAGGGGATTATCAACGCTTCTTTGAGAGAGGGGTCGCTCCCTACTGCCCTGAAAATGGCAGTGGTGCGGCCCCTCCTCAAGAAGCCTTCCCTGGACCTGGCTGTCTTAAACAACTATCGTCCAGTCTCCAACTTTCCTTCCTTAGCGAAGGTTGTGGAGAGTGTGATGGCATGTCAGCTCCCTCAGTACCTGGAGGAAGCGACTTACCTCGATCCATTCCAATCGGGCTTCAGGCCCGGGCATAGTACCGAAACAGCATTGGTCGCGTTGGTTGATGATCTCTGGAGGACCCGTGACAGGGGGTTTTCCTCTGTCTGGTCCTGTTAGACCTCTCGGCGGCTTTTGATACTATTGACCATAGTATCTTATTGCGGTGGTTGGAGGGGTTGGGGATTGGGGGAACTGTCTGGCGATGGTTCTCCTCCTTCCTCTCCAACCGCTCGCAATTTGTGTTGGCGGGGGGAGAGAGGTCCTCCTCTAGGCCCCTTATTTGTGGGGTGCCTCAGGGGTCGGTCCTCTCCCCTCTCTTGTTCAACCTTTATGTGAAGCCGCTGGGCGAGATCATCCGTGGTCTTGGGGTGCGGTGCCATCTGTATGCAGATGACACCCAGGTTTACATCTCCACCCCGGACCACCCCAACGATGCTGTGGAGGCTATGTCCCGATGCCTGGAGGCCGTGCGGAATTGGATGAGCGGGAACAGGCTCCGACTCAACCCATCCAAGACCAAGTGGCTGTGGTTTCCGGCGGCCTGATATAGCCAGCTGACACCTTCGCTGGCTGTTGGGGGAGAGATTCTACCCCCTACGGGGAGGGCTCGCAATTTGGGTGTCCTCCTGGATGCACAGCTGTCTCTAGAAGACCAGGGGGGCTTTTTATCAGGTTCGCCTGATCTACCAGTTGCAGCCCTTCCTAGATCGGGACACCTTACGCACGGTCACCTCTCGCCTGGACTACTGTAACGCTCTCTACATGGGGCTCCCTGCAGGGAGCACCGAGAGACTCCAACTGGTGCAAAATGCAGCCACACGGGTGATTATGGGGGCGTCGCGAAGCTCCCATGTGACGCCTCTCCTGCGCGAGCTGCATTGGTTGCCCGTGGCTTTCCGGGTTCACTTTAAGGTTCTAGTTTTGACCTTTAAAGCGATCCATGGCATTGAACCAGGCTACCTGCAGGACCGCGTTCTGCCCGTGATCTCCAACAGACCGGTGCGTTCCCACAGGGAGGGCCTTCTCCGGGTGCCGTCGGCTTCTACGTTTCGTCTGGCGGCCCCCAGGAGTAGGGCCTTCTCTGTGGGGGTCCCTGCCCTCTGGAATAGTCTGTCCCCAGAGATACGCACCAGCACAGACCTGAGAGCCTTCAGATGTGTGTTAAAAACCTGGCTCTTTGAGCAGGCTGGCCTAGGCTGATACAAGATTTTAACTGTCTCCCGTTTTAAATTGGGTTTTAAATATTTGGGGTTTTTAATTATTTATGGGGGAGGGGTAAACTTTTAATTATAACAGCCTAAATTATTTAATTCATTTTAATTTTTGTATAATGTATTGGGGTAGGATCGGCTGTGCACCATCCTGAGTCCCTCGGGAGAAGGGCGGTATATAAGTACTTAGAATAAAATAAATAAATAAAACCTATATAAAATGTTCTACCACTGGCACTTATTGCCAGAAAGATTAACGAAAATGTACCCAAATAGATGATCTACAAGGTCCCTTCCAACTTATGGTCCAGGCTTATGGTCATGGGGGATTTCAACTTACCCTCAGCTGGCAGGACCTCAGTGATTGCTCAGATGTTCATGGCTTCCATGACAGCCTTGGGCCTGACCCAATTAATTCAGGACCCCACACACACTGGGGGGTCACATCTTGGATCTGGTTTTTGTCTGTGGTCAGTGGCAGGATGATCTGGGTATAGGGGATGTCTCTATAGAGCCCTTGTCATGCTTGGATCATTTGCTCCTTAGGCTGGACTTCCATTCCGCATCCCCTCGTCGCAGGGAGGCGAGGCCGATAAAATGGATCTGCCCCAGGCACCTGATGGACCCAGATAGGTTCTTAATGGAGCTTGGGCCGTTTCCCGAGACTTGCACACATGACTCGGTGGGGGACTTGGTGGCCACCTGGGATAGGGTGGCTGCCGGGGCCCTTGACTGGGTCATGCCCTTTCGGCATCTGACCCGGTGCCGATCCTTGGCTCCTTTGTTTTCCGAGGAGCTGAGGGAGATGAAACACCAGAAAAGACGCCTAGAGAGTGGTTGGAGGACCAGCCGCTCCGGATCTGATCGAACACTTTTACGATCCCATATTAGGACATATTTAGTGGTGATAAGGGTAGCAAAGCGATCTTACTTTTCCACCCTTATTGCGTCTGCAGAAAACCATCCGGCCACCCTGTTTAGGGTGACCCGCTCCCTTTTGGAGGTGGGAGCGCAGAAGGATCCCTTGCAAGGACAGGCCGAGGATTTTTCTAGATATCTGCAGGACAAAATCACTCAGATCCAGGACGGGCTGGACTCTGACTGGGCATCTCTGGGCGGGAGGGCGGAGGCGGATTCTGGTGAGGTCATTTGGGTTGAGTTTGATCCTATGACCCTGGAAGACGTGGACAGGATGCTGGGTGGGCTTAATGCCATCACATGTTTATTGAATCCGTGTCCCTCTTGGCTGGTTTTGGCCACTCGGGAGGTGACACAAGGTTGGTTCCAGGGGATTATTAACGCTTCCTTGAGAGAGGGGCTTTTACCTGCCACCTTAAAAGAGGCAGTGGTGAGGCCCCTCCTCAAGAAACCATCCCTGGATCCAACATTATCGTCCGGTCTCCAACTTTGCTTTGTGGCGAAAGTTGTTGAGAGTGTGGTGGCACAACAGCTCCCTCAGCACCTGGATGAAGCAGTATATCTAGATCCTCTCCAATCGGGTTTCAGGCCTGGGCACAGCACGGAGACGGCATTGGTCGCGTTGGTGGATGATCTCTGGAATGCCTGGGACAGGGGTTGTCTGTTCTTGTCCTGTTAGATCTCTCAGCGACTTTTGATACTGTCAACCACAATATCTTATTGTGGCGGTTGGAGGGGTTGGGAGAGGGAGGCACCGTATTATGGTGGTTCTCCTCCTTCCTCTCCGACCACTCGCAATTTGTCTTGGCAGGGGGACAGAGGTTGATCCTGAGGCCCTTGTTTTGTGGGGTGCCTCAGGGGTCTGTGCTCTCACCCCTGCTGTTCAACATTTATGTGAAGCCTCTGGGTGAGATCATCTGTGGCTTTGGGGTAGAGTTCCATCAGTACGCTGATGACACTCAGCTGTACATTTCTACCCTGGGCCACCCCGACAAAGCCATTGAAATGATGACCCAGTGCCTGGAAGCCGTGTGGAGTTGGATGGGTCTTAACAGGCTTCGGCTCAACCCGACCAAAACTGAGTGGCTGTGGTTTCCTGCGCCCAGATACAGTCAGCTCACTCCATCGCTGGCTGTGGGGGGAGAAATTTTGACCCCCACAGAGAGGGCGTGCAATCTGGGTGTCCTCCTGGATGTACAGCTGTCATTAGAAGAGCACATAGCGGCCATCGCCAGGGGGGCTTTTTGTCAGGTCCGTCAGATATACCAGTTGCGGCCCTTTCTGGATCGGGGTGCTCTTTGCACAGTCACGTCTGCTCTCGTCATCTCCCACTTAGACTATTGTAATGCTCTCTACATGGGCTCCCCTTGAAGAGCATCCAGAGGCTTCAGCTGCTGCAAAATGTGGCTCCGCGGGTGATCTAGGGGGCTCCTCAGAGCTCCCATGTTACACCGCTCCTGCGCGAGCTACATTGGCTTCCAGTGGCCTTCTGGATGTGATTCAAAGTGTTGGTGGTCACCTTTAAAGTGCTCCGCGGCTTGGGACCTGGGTACTTACGGGACCGCCTGTTGCCACCATCGGCCTCCCACTGGCCAGTGCGCTCCCACAAGGTGGGCCTCCTTGGGGTGCCGTCAGCCGGACAATGCCGGCTGGTGGCCCCGAGGGTGTGAGCCTTCTCTGCGGGGGCTCCCTCCCTCTGGAATGAATTATCCCCAGAGATGCGGGCCATCACTGACCTGCAGACTTTCCGGCGCGCATTAAAGACCCACCTTTTCCAACAAGCCAGTCTGGCCTAGTATTAATTACTAGGGTTTTAAATTTTGGAAATTTTTAACATTTTTACCTTTTTACTCTGCTTTTATAATATCATTTCAGCCACTAGTTTAATTTCTTTTAAATCTCTTTTAAATTTTTTACTATTTATGTCGTTTTTATCTTGGCTGTACACCGCCCCGAGTCCCTTTTTTGGGACAGGGGGCGGTATAAAAGTGTAATAATAAATAAATAAATAAACAAACAAATAAATATCTCTATAGAAGATATGGTGATTTAAAAAGTGCTTGAGTGTGCAGAAATGGATAAATTAATGATAGAGTTAAAAGATAAGGAAGAAAAAGAATATTATAGGAACATTCTACAAATGCACTATGCACCCGCAATAGGACACTGGTAAAACAACATTAGTTTCCCCACAGAGATCAAAAGGAAGGTGAGACAATCAATGACTTTGTTGCAGCACTGAGAGAAGTCACCACTGACTGCAAATTCAGAGACCTAAAGGAGGCGATGCGAGATAGGCTCATCTTGGGTTTGAAAGACCTAAATCTTTCAGCCTTGGGCCTGACCCAGTTAATTAGGGACCCCGCTCACATTGGGGGTCACATCTTGGATTTGGTTTTTGTCTCTGGACAGTGGCAGGATGATCTAGGTGTAGGGACGTAGTTGTTGAGCCCCTGTCATGGTCTGATCATTCACTCCTTACGCTCGACTTCCATACTGCACCCCCTCATCACAGGGAGGCGGAGCCGATATGATGGTTCCGCCCAGGCACCTGATGGACCCAGATAGGTTCCTGACGGAGCTTGGGCCATTTCCCGGCGCTCGGACATATGACCCGGTTGAGGACCTGGTCACCACCTGGGGTAGGGTGGCAGCTGGTGCCCTTGATCGGGTCGTGCCCTTGCGGCCCCTGACCCGATGCCAATCCCAATTGGCTCCCTGGTTTTCCGAGGAGCTGAGGGAGATGAAGCGTTGGAAAAGATGCTAGAGAGTCGTTGGAGGACCACCCACTCTGGATCTGACTGAACACTATTGCAGTCCTATATTAAGACCTATTTAGTGGCGATAGAGGCGGCTAGGCACTCTCACTTCTCCGCCCTTATTGCGTCCACGAGGAATCGCCCAGCCACCCTTTTTAGGGTGACCTGCTCCCTCCTAGAGTTGGGAGCATGGGATGAACCTCTACAAGGGTGGGCTGAGGATTTTTCGAATTTTCTCCAGGACAAAATCACTCAGATCCAGGATGGGTTGGACTCTGACTGGGCAACTCTGGACAAGAGAACCGGGATGGAGTTCGGCGAGGTTATCTGGGGGGAGTTTGATCCTGTGACCCTTGAGGATGTGGACAGGATGCTGGGTGGGCTTAATGCCATCACATGTTTATTGGACCCGTGTCTCTCCTGCTGGTTTTGGCCGCCCGGGAGGTGTCACACGGTTGGTTCCAGGGCATTATAAACGCTTCCTTGAGTGAGGGGTTCTTACCTCATGCCTTGAAAGAGGCGGTGGTGAGACCCCTCCTCAAGAATCCATCCCTGGATCCGACCTTAATATCTAACTATCATCCGGTCTCCAACCTTCGCTTTATGGCAAAGGCTATTGAGAGTGTGGTGGCACGACAGCTCCCCCGGCATCTGGAGGAATCATCCTATTTGGATCCACGCCAATCAGGCTTCAGGCCCGGACACAGCACGGAAATGGCATTGGTCACGTTAGTTGATGATCTCTGGAGGGCCCATGAGAAGGGTTTTTCCTCTGTCCTGGTCCTATTAGATCTCTCAGCGGCTTTTAATACTGTTGACCACAGTATCTTATTGCGGTGGCTGGGGGTGGGTGGGAGTGGGAGGTACCGTATTACGGTGGTTCTCCTCCTTCCTCTCCGACCGCTCGCAATTTGTCTTGGCAGGGGAGCAGAGGTTGACCCTGAGGCCCTTGTTTTGTGGGGTGCTTCAGGGGTCTGTGCTCTCGCCCCTGCTGTTCAACATTTATGTGAAGCCTCTGGGTGAGATCATCCGTGGCTTTGGGGTAGAATTCCATCAGTATGCTGATGATACTCAGTTGTACTTTTCTACCCCAGGCCACCCTAATGAATCCATGGAAATGATGACTCGGTGTCTGGAGGCTGTGCGGGATTGGATGGGGCGAAACAGGCTTCAGCTCAACCCGGCCAAGCCCGAGTGGCTGTGCTTTCCGACGCCCCAATACAGCCAGCTTACTCCTTCACTGGCTGTGAGGGTGGGGGAATTCTGGCCCCCACGGAGAGGGCACCCCATTTGGGTGTCCTCCTAGACGTACGGCTGTCGTTAGAAGATCATATAGCAGCCGTCGCCACGGGGGCTTTTTTCAGGTCCATAGGATTTATCAGTTGCGTCCCTTTCTGGATCGGGATGCACTTCTGCCCTCGTCATCTCCCATCTGGATTATGCCA